>CAIGRO010002429.1:0-10947 GCA_903798355.1 Fraxinus baroniana
TATCTTATCAACATCTAGAGCAGAATATATTTTGTGGCCATAGTTAAAAATTAACAATAGATGTGCATGAGGAAGTCCACCTTTTTTGAAATTCTACAATAACATATATATGCACAATAACTGGGCCTAAGATATTTTTTTTGTATAAATCATTTTTCAACTCTTCTAATTTTGCTCTAAATATACGCACAATTACATCAAATCAATTTTGAATCTCATCATTATATTTTAGTTCTTACTTAATCTCTGACAAATTTAGATTGCATGTTATAATCAAAAAGATGTCTGATTTTCCATAACAATGTGCAATAGACATTGGGGGCAACGCCCTCGACGGGGATCCATGATGAAAGTAGGAAAAAATAATATTTTAAATGGCCATATTTAAAAAAAAAAAATTGCTTCGCACATTACGGGACAACTGCTCTGTGCTGTGCAGAGCATTGCTCCGTGTGCAGAGCAAATGCTCCGCACTGTTCGGATGTTTTTTTTTTTTTCCACAAGCTTACAATTTTTTTTTTTTACTTTAATATAAATCAAGTGATAATTTTTATTTAATTTTTATTAATTGTTGTTATTTAATTAGCAGAGATTTAACTTTACAGACAAATAATAATAATAATAATCACACCAAACCAATTCCAGTATGTAACATAGCATAATTTACAATTTCTTAAATATAAAAACTATAAAAATTCAAACTAAACCAATAAAAAATTTTAGGGGTACCATTATATTTTTTGTTATCTCTAGTGATCTTGGTGGTTGACAATTTTATCTACAACAAAAGCAAAAACACATACTCTTAATTAATCCCATCATTTATCTTTAATTTGATATTTTTTATTTATATTTTCAACTTGAATTAACCAAATACACATATTATGTTCAAAGTTAACTCATATATTTCATTTAGAAAATCACAATAATCTCTAAAAATTTACACTTCAGATTAAATTATCAGTAATCAGTAAGCAAACCCACAACTAATTCAATTGATTCAAATTCCTTATCTTTTTCTTACCTGATGGCCTTCTCCCTTTTCTCTTCTTTTCTTTTTCCCAAATTTTTTGTTTGTTGTCTATTCTCGGTGAAGAAGAGAAATATATATATATTTTTTTGTATATAAATGTAAAGAATAAGAAAAATACAACCAAAGCCTTTTACTGCCTACATTTTTTAACAAATCTTTATAATTTGATTTTCCTTTTTCTCTTCTTCAATTTAATTTTTCCCCCGGCATTTTATTTCTTATGAGTTTCAAAAGTAATCAAGCTTTTCATTTGTTGCCTATTCTCGGTGAAGAAGAGAAATATTTTTTTATATATATAAATGCAAAGAAGAAGAAAAATACTGCCACCGCCTTCACCGCCTATATTTTTGACCAAATCTTTATACTTTGATTCTCATTTTTCTCTTCTTCAGATTCAAATTCAGATTAATTTTTCCCCCATTGTTTTGTTTCTTAAGAGGGATAAAATGGAAAAATGAAATACGTCCGGAATGAACAATAAACGAAGGATATTCAATTTAATTTTCCCCCCAGCGTTTTGTTTCTTATGAGTTTCAAAAATAGTCAAGTTTTTCGTTTGTTGCCTATTCTCGGTGTAGAAGAGAAATATATATATATATATGCAAAGAAGAAGAAAAATACAGCCACCGCCTTTCACCGACTACCTTTTTGACCAAATCTTTATAATTTGAGTTTTGTTTCTTATGAGTTTCAAAAATAGTCAAGTTTTTCGTTTGTTGCCTATTCTCGGTGTAGAAGAGAAATATATATATATATATATATATATATATATATATAGCCACCGCCTTTCACCGACTACCTTTTTGACCAAATCTTTATAATTTGATTCTCCTTTTTCTCTTCTTCAGATTCAGATTAATTTTTCCCCCATCGTTTTGTTTCTTAAGAGGGATAAAATGGGAAAATGAAATACGTCCAGAATGAACAGTAAACGAATGATTCCCTCTTTTCATTTTTGACCAAATCTTTATAATTTGATTATCTTTTTTCTCTTCTTCAGATTCAAATTAATTTTTCCTCCATCGTTTTGTTTCTCAAGAGGGATAAAATGGAAAAATGAAATACGTCCAGAATAAATAGTAAACGAAGGATTTCCTCTTTTCATAGAAGAGGGATAATCGAACAAACTACTCTTTTTGATAATTTGTATACTGAAACTTTGTGTTCTCTTGCTGATTGGTGTATAGAGAATGGTTTTGATAGGCCGTAAACCTTTTCCTCAATTTTATGACATTATTTGGGTTTAAAGTCTCTTTTTTGGGCCTTTGCGTGTTTGGGGAAAAGTGGAAAGGATAAAACGCAATCTCAACTGATGACACTATTTGTTTTCTACAACACTTGGCGAGGAGAGCGGCACTTGAAAAAAGAATAATGAAGTTGTCATTTTTATTTAAAAATTTAGTTAAAATAATGTAAAATAATCGAATTTTGATTAACTTTTGATTAAAGATACCAATAAATGTCGATGCTAAGGTCGATGGTATTTTATGTAAAAAGGATGAAATATGTAATGGAACTAAATGTGAAGGACTGGAAGTCCAACTTTAAAGGTTGGGGACGATTTTTTCAAATGTGTTAAAGACTAATTGTGAAATTTTATAATAAACACAAAGAACAGTTTCATAGAATTTTATCACCGTAGAATTTCATTGGTTTTCACAAAAAAAAAAAAAAAATACACTGAACACACAGCACATGTATGGTGCCTGAATGTTCTGATAGCTGTGACTCAAACCCTGACACTTATTAGAATCAGGGCAATGATTCTTGGCCAGGCTCAAAGCCATGCCCAAAAACATTGTGTGTGGGTTTGAGCCTGACCCAATAGCAAGGTTCATAGAATTAACATTTTTTTATTATATTACTAGTGTGGTTAACGTGCGTTGCACGTTAGTCAGTTGTTTAATGTTGAAAATAAATACATGTAAATTTTAGAGGAATTCATTCGTAAACATGAAAGATATTCATAAGTTATTTCGAATAAACTCTTCTATATTCTTTGTATCTTTTCAATTCTCCATATGAACATTTGGTATTAATGTATTGAACGTTTCGTCACAAATGTATTCTTAACTAAATATAATCAACGATTTAATGATTTTCTTTTATGTTAGGTTGTAAATGTTTTAGAAGCTTAAATGAAGATTTAATTACTCATACTTGGCACATTGTAGCTAGTTATTTGTTTATATTCAAGTAGTTTGTGTTAGGAACCTAATTACATTAGTTTAAACTTCTAATGATGAGAACTTTGATGTTATTTTTGTGTCATTTATAATTATATAAATTATGAGAGATTAAATAAATCAGCTAACTATTGTTACCGCAAGGTTGGATTCAAACAAGAAGTAAGGCAGCCAAGTCAAATAAAATTCAGTTAACTGAAAACATGTTTAGAACATTGTTTCTTGCCTTCTTTTTTTTCATGTGTCATTACGTGATCTTTTTTTCTTTTATTGTTTTACGTATGTTGGTTGAAGAGGATTTTAGCTCTAGAGGATACAACATACAAATGTTAATTGTACACATATGCATGTTCATTGCAAATTCTATCACCCCACCTCCACTCCCAAAAAAGAAGAGAAAAAAGTGGGAGGAAAATAACTAATAAATCCACTTAATATTTCCCAAAATCTCCACTTTAATCCCTATGAAAAACCACCATGTGGATCAATACCCGAAGTTAGGGATAAAATATAAATTGATATTTCTACATTAAAAATTGTAAATAACACGAAAAATAAATTCTATAACATCAATGTCAAGATATCTGGTACATTTTCAAGGACCATTTTTAGTTTAAACGTTACCCAAAGCACCTCTTTTTTCCTCCATCATGTACTTTTCATGAACCAGATGTTTCAATTACCTAACCATTGTCATTCCCATATTTGTTCACTGACATTCCAACTGATGGATAAATAACAAGGAATAAGCATTCAGGAATTCATCTGAAAATTAATCAAAAATATCATTAAATTGGAGTTTAGTTAATAAATTTTACAGAACATCAAATGGCACTTAACAAAGGAAAATGATATTTTCACTTCCTTGCAAACATGTTAATACCTATATCCACAAGACCATCACAAAATCAATTGGATAAGACTAAAGTTCATTAGCTTACCTTCACAAATTTATTTACTGCAAGTATAGCAAGATCATGCTAGCTCTTAGCATAATTCATGAGATATAAATAGACAACTTTCTTGAGCTCCAAGTTTTCCATTTGCATGGAGTTCACACCGTCTGTGAACAGGGAGGACACATCCTTTCCCACTGTCATTGCAGTAATCACTTTTTTAACATCATCTTTTCTCTTATGGTGCATCCAAAAGAATTAAAAACAAGAAATAAATGGTCAAAATTTCCAATTGAAAGCTAAATAAATGCACACACCAAAAGCTCATATTTTCATAAATATGGTTAAGGCAAATACCCAGTTATCTCCATATTGTATTGAAATTGAACGAGTTCACAAAGATATTGAGAAACAGCAATAGTAGAACACAACTTTCAAAGCATATAGTACTACAGCGCTTAAAGCAAAAAGTTTCTGTACGACAAATACAACATAATATATAGCGAAAAGTTTCTGCCTATTTATTGTATAAATGTTGCTTGCAATATTCACTAATTAAAGTAGTGATATGGTTTGCTGTTAAATCTGATTTTATAACTATAGATTGAAGAGCTAATTCATTAGGTTGTTGGGACTTTTTAAATTCTTTATTTCACATAATCTATCAATCAAAGTGTTATATGGTAATAATATGACGCAATACACAACACTATATTAACTCAAGACGGCCACTAATCTAACCGGACGTACAATACCTATGAATCAAAGTAGAATTCAGACTGCTACTGGACCAAAAAATGTTGGCTCAAAATACTGTTAAATAGCCATGTGAACAAGGATTATTAAATGCATCCTTCTAGCCATATTAGGCTTCTTTGGCGTCTAAGCCATTGAAACTACTGCTTTCTCCTATGGGAAAAATAGTACATAAATAAATAAACCATCAGACATTTCATACTTCCAATTGAATGAACAAGCAAATAGGGCTAAACTAAGCATTAATATTGAAGAAAAGGACAACCTCATTTTTAAACAATCACTAAAATGGATATCAGAAATGGATAATTGAAACTGAAAGGCTTGGAAGTTAGCCAAAAAAAACCTTTATGCAGAAGAAGACATGCATAACCAAATATGGATTGATGGAAGGAAGACAAAAGCTGAAATTATGGAAGGCGGAGAAGAGCAAATTCTAGCTTATTGGTATCCTTATCCTTAAAAATAAAAGATAAATCCTAAAACACACACAAAGAGACCTAATAAAATGGCTAAATATAAGAGAAATGTGCAGCACCAAATTTGGTGCTATGTCACGAGCAACTGCAAAGCCTCTGATAGTGTATTCCAATATTAATGTCCAACCAATCAACCAAGAAACACTGCATGAAATCCAAGGAGTTGAAGGAATTACCAAAATAATATCTGAAAGCTTGATAAAAAAAAAGTAATGATAGTTAGCAGCAAACTAAAAGCTCGATTTTGTGAAGAGAATTATGTATCCATTAGTAAAGAGGCAATGGTCTTAGGTTCATCACCTAATAAACTATTGATCAGCCAAAATAAAAAACTCACTTTTGGGAAATAGAGAAAAGCTTGGAAACAAGGTGCTTTTCTACCAACGAAGACAAAGCTCAAGAACAAAAAAAATGTACATCTACCTATTGCATAGCCTTCTTATTTAGGATATTATAAGACTGAAGTTCGGAAATAAGATTAAGAGTCCCCTATTATAATATTTAGTAAAAACTTCATCTACAAAAAGTTCAGAGAACTAACCAAGCCAGAAAAACTAATTCGTAAAAGCATAGAAAAAATGGATTAATAAAAAAAATAAGAACATCGTATACCTAAATTAGAAATCTACTTGAATTGTGTAAGGATAAATGTACTCTGGAGTCAAAAATATATATTTGCATTTGATTATCTGAATTGAGCCATCCCTCAACGTTTTCTCCTTGCAATGACCATGCAAGTAATCTGGAACCCATGAACAAAATTTAGGCTATTGAATTCAGTTAGCAAACATTGCAAATCACAAGTAAAATGGTGAAACTGAGACACACGAAGTAAAAATTCTATAATCGTGGAGCTTCGGTAAAAAAAAAAAAACACTCCAATCTTGAAAGCTTGAACTAATGGGGTATTACCTCAAAGACCTGGTACCTTGCTGATCGTTGTCGAAACAAGGATGCAAAAAATTTAGCAATTCCGTTTGCAATTAACCAACATTTTAGTTGAGAGCATTGTGGGAGAGGCTGAGGCTGGAACATGAATTTTCAGTCACTGGGTTTAATCTTCTCATTTCAAAAAAATAAAAATAACCCAAAAATTGGACATGGAACAATAAAATGCAAATTTCATGAAGTACTAATCCTCTAGCTTCTTCATGATGCATAGTCAGATAACTTGTTTCAAAAGCCCTGGTACTAAAACTTGAGTTTAAATGTTCTCTTTTTATTACATATTCAATCCTAATACAAATGTGCAATCAATAAATAACAAATATAAGAGAACTATCACTACTAAAAGCAAACAATAGCACTAAAGAGTGCAACACCAATTCATGTCATCGGAGTACTAAAGGAGCACTAATATATATATATTTATTTATTTATTTTAACAATAATCGGTCTATTCTTATCTAGTGGGTGTTTGACACCCATTTTTGGAGAAAAAATGGTTTTTGAATGGTGATTGATGGAAGAATGTGAGGTTAAAAAGTAAGGAGAATTTTTGGGTCTGTGTTATTTTATTTGATTGATAGAATGTGTGGTTGAAATGAAAAAAGAGAAAAAGAATGAAAATGAAAATGGAAAAAAAAAAATGGATGTCAAACATAGGCTTAGTTTCTTTATTGACTCCTCCACCTTCTTCAAAGTATTTGACACGAGCCTTTGGCCATTTTTTAACCTCAATTAAAATGCCTTGTTTCCAGCTGCCTAGGCTGGGAATCAACAACATTTGCTGATCTTTCCTAGGAAGCCCTGACATTGGATGAAATAAAACTACCTTTAGACGTTTCTTCGAGAATCTCCCTCTTAGCTTAATTTTTTTTTTTTCAAATTTTTCGTCTTTTTTACTCGTCCAGTGGACGATTTTTGTGCCCAAAAGAACCTAATTATGCAGAAAGTTCTCCAAGAATATTACAACATGAGAAACGGGGCTAAGACGGATATTAGTTCTATCGACTTTGAAATTCACTTGTTGCTAGCATGTTTGGCTTTGCTTAAATGTTACTTTTCCAGAGAGGGAGGCAAAATAAGTAACTCAAATATATGTTTTGACTTACTTTCGAGCACAGCCAAACATCCTTAAACCCTCAGAAAACTTCATGGCAATGATTAAAACGTACAAAAACACTCTTTCAACATGTATAGTAGGATTTTACTACTTACATGGTTCCTGCTACACGTGTACTGACATGAGTCCTGTTGGCAGGGATGAGTTTTGCAAGACCGAAATCTGAAATCTTAGGGCTCAAATCTTTGTCGAGAAGAATATTGCTAGCTTTGATATCCCGATGGACAATAGGCGGTCTCACTTCCTCATGAAGATAAGCAAGTCCCTTTGCAACTCCAACACAAATTTTAACCCGTGTTTGCCAGCTAAACTGGATGCTACTATGACGTCCACCTAATGCACAATGACAGCATCAGATTCATTTCTCTACAGGAAATATTCGATATAAACATAAGAAAAGTGATTATACCAATAAGCGTTTGTGCAAGGCTGTTATTCTCTAGGTAGTTGTAAATGAGAATTCTGTGATTTCCTTCAACACATCATCCATAAAGCTTAACTAAATTTTCATGCTGTACATCAGAGATCACTTGAATTTCTGTCAGAAATTCTTTTACTCCTTGTGTTGATCCGGGAGAGAGAACTTTTATGGCAGCCATATTCCCATTCCCGAGTTTTCCCTATTTTTCATTAGAAACGAAGTCATTTTCCAAAATGCAAAAATAATTAACTAATACTGTCTAACATGAAGAAAAGAAAAAGTAACTTTTTTTTTCACCTTAAAAACAGAACCAAATCCTCCTTCCCCAATTTTATTGGTCGGACTAAAATCATCGGTAGCCATTCTTAGCTGTTTGTAGGAGTAAAGTACAACATTGTGGACTCCAGACAGCTCTATATATAATCCAACATTAGTAGAATCTTCTAAATATGTACAACAAATGGCTATGGAATTGCATAGAGAAGTTTTGGAGTCGGACTTTACATGCACTATTGCCCCTAAAGGTCCCATTACACATAACATCGTGTCAACCACATTCAATCATAATAGTTTCACACTTTTCAGAAGTCCAAATTCTACACTTTGAAAAAAAAAATTGTTAGGGAAAAGAAAACTTCATTGGAGCATGATACACATATTTCCTTGTTTAATCATGAAAATATCTATTAATCCTTAAGTGAGATGGATATCCACGTGTTATTATTTAGTGACCCTACCTAAAATACAAGGGAGAAAAACGAGTAGATGGCTCCTAAATGCTTACAATCAATCTTCAAATTAGCACCACCGAAAATCTATCACGTAGAGCTTGTATGGCTAAGCTTAAAAAAGTTCACTTATAAATCTACTTGTAAGTAAACAAGTATAAAATAAGTACAAAATTTAATTGAGCAAAATTGAAAATAAGTATGTAATAAGGTAAGAGTTTACTTTAAGCTAATTAAATCTGTTTAATTGAAAATGAGAAAAAAAGGGAACTTACCCAAACATGTTGGGGAAAAAAGGTCACTGATTTTTAACCTTAGCCAATCGTGCTCATGGTATTTAAATAAAATTTCAGGTCACATATGAAAAATTCTCTAGTTGCCAAAAAGTCTTCCACGGTATTAACACAACCCAAACATTCAATATGCCAATAAAACTGCAAAATTAGTTATGTGAATAGAGACTAAAAAAAAGAGCCACAAGAACAAATACGCAAATATATTCAAGTAAAAGTTACACAAAAAAAATAAATATGCATTTGGAAAAGGAAAAGGAAAAGTAATGAAATAATACCCAGGATCCATATTGATGACGTCACATAGCTCTAACATGTTCATAAATAATCAAATATGATGCCAGAGTTCTCCAATGGTGCAAATTGCCTTAAATGAGAACAAGTTACAGTACCATATTGCACCTCCTTTTCCGGTTAAAGTTTACAACAGATTCATAAACTAAAAGATATTGCTAAATGCAGTACCATATAACTCCATTAAAGCAAGTGCTGTCGGAATAGCATAACACGATTCCCTTCGTAAAGAAGCACATCCCAGACTCGAAGAACTGGAGGCAGATAATACTCATCAGGTTTCAAAGTTATTTAAATAGATGACGAAGTCAACACTGATAAGAAAAACAAGAATACAGAGACTCCTAAAATGACCAACTATAAGCAAGCATTAGCAGATAATAAAAAAATTCAGTCAATATCTTGTATGATTGAGATAAGAACCTGACCACTTTCCCATGGAAGCATATTCATAAATATCGAGAGGAACCATCAACAATATAATTTATGAATATATACCAATTAAATTGATAATTAAACCAAGTAACTATTGATGATCCACATAACGAATACATACCTTATCTGTCCATTCAGCTCAAGCATTTTCCCAATCAATCCATATCTGTTCGAAAAAAAAACATATAAAGAAAAAGTTCAATTATTAAATCTCAAATTTCAAGAAATCAATTTCCTTTTACTGAAAATAAATTGACAATCTGTACCTCGATGAATTTTAATCACTCCAATCTCTTCTTCAATATTTTCATCCCCTCAGCTCGAATTTTCGATCCAATCTCAATTATCCATTTTAACTCTGAATCAATGGCATCAATCCCCAATAAATGGGACGTATTATACAGTGTGAAGATTTCAAAATGCAACTGCGCTGGATCCCATTTTCGCGGTCGAGAGGAATTAACAAGATTCTGATGCTTCTGAACCAGTCGAAGAATACAAATAGTAGGCTGGATAAGGACAGACGTAGTGTAAATTATTGAGCTGGAGAGCCTGTGCAGCGATCACGCAATGGGGATCGAAGAGCTCAGAGCGGGCTTGGCGGTGGGACGACTTGAGAGACGATACCGAGGAGCGGAGAGAGGAGAGGGAAGATTCAGAGCCTTGGAGGAGACCGATAGACCGACTGAACAAGTGAACTGGCGTCTCCATCGATTTCGNAAGGACAGACGTAGTGTAAATTATTGAGCTGGAGAGCCTGTGCAGCGATCACGCAATGGGGATCGAAGAGCTCAGAGCGGGCTTGGCGGTGGGACGACTTGAGAGACGATACCGAGGAGCGGAGAGAGGAGAGGGAAGATTCAGAGCCTTGGAGGAGACCGATAGACCGACTGAACAAGTGAACTGGCGTCTCCATCGATTTCGCGACGGCAGGAACTCGAAACACAGGCACGAGGGGAAATTTTAGCTTCTGGAGAGTAAATCACAAGGAAAATGAAATGAAAGGAGAAGAGAAACAAAAAAGAAAAAAAAAAATTCGCCTCCGTTGCGGACGGAGGCCTGGCTCGTGCCTCCATCCGCAACGGAGGCACCAGCCATGCCTCCGTTGCGGATGAAGGCATGGCCGGTGCCTCCGTTGCGCCCGCAACGGAGGCACCCGAATTTTATTTTTTTTTCTTTAACCTCAAAACACATATATATAAATCAAAATCCAAACAAATTATATCTTCCTCAATCGACCTCAGTTTTTAACTATTTTCCCCAATCTCTCACCTTCAATACTATGCAGATATTTTGACTAATATTTGGCAAAGAGAACAACTCTTTAGGCGGCATTCCACCCAGATGATTGTTGGATAAAT
>CAIGRO010002463.1:2874-21432 GCA_903798355.1 Fraxinus baroniana
ATTATTCGAAAAAGTCATTAATTACTTATTTCATTTATCTTACCATGATTGTTGTATGTGGCATATGGAAAAGAACTCAATACAGCGGTACAACACAAGTTCAATTTTTCTATTCAAACAATCTGCTACAACTTATCATGTTGAAGAGTTTGAACAACTTATGGAACCAATTCGTAGGGTAAGTACAAGAACTTACGGGTACTTGGAGCGAGCGGGTTTTCATATTGGTCATGAACAATATTCGGTGGACAATAATATAACATTATGACAAACATCAACGCAGAATCTTTGAAGTCAATGTTGAGACATACCCGTTCGTTATTGATCACATGCAGGTTGATTTCAAGTTTAACTGTTCAGAGTCGCATTTCAATAAAGATTCGATGATCCAACAACAATTCCTCAAATTCCTCTCTAGTCAGGGATACTCCAGAGATTGTAATTTGTTGTCAGGATGTCGATGGTGCATTTAAATGAGAAATATGTATGGTAGCGCTAGGTGTGGAAAATGTATCCATATGCTCTCCAAGTGTATGTTCATCATTGGCATCTCCACTATCACCATCATTTGACTCGTCATGATCACTCTTTTCTCCTAAATGGTCATCACCACCAGACGTCTTATCCTCTGAGCCCTATTCTATATTCTCTTCTTCATCGAGTTCCCTCGTAGACAATCCATCATTTCTTTCGCTGCACACTTGGTCAAGGTGAAACTGTAGGGTGATAATATTCCTTGCAATGTAATCCAACTTAGGCGCGAGACTATCTTCAAAAGGCATAAGAGTGGAGACATGTAGTTGATCAGGCTCCTCATCAGTTGGACGCAGCGTCGCATACACGTGTAGTTGCGAAAACATAAATTGAGTGTCCATGAGAATGTATTCTATACAGTTTCCATACTGAAAGATTGACTAGATCATGATCAAATACCTTTTCGTTCTTGAATAATGCCTAATACATACGTTGCTGCAGTTGTTTTGTAGACATCCAACTATGAAGCATTGGAGATCGATTACCAAGCCTTTCACCAATTTCAAGAACCATCTCAAATGCCCATATCTGTCCAAAAAATTGTCATTGTTTCAAGAGTTTCCACGCACATGACAATATATTTGTATTGAAATAATAATAAATACATTTTCAGAAATAATTATTCATACCCGCATGGTAATGGAAAATCCGTAAATTGTATAACAGATCTCCTTCTCCTTCTTTGCCTTAGCTTTATGAAATCTCTTTACCTAACTATCCCTAAATCCCTTTAACTGGCGATTGTACCCCACTTTACCCCCAAGGGTGGTCAGAAAATATGTCCATGTTGTCGACGATTGAAAATGTATCGATACCCACATTATTATCATGAGCATTGAATACTCCTTCGATAATTAAAGTAAGGCCAAACTTATATCGTTTAGCTCAAGGAATCGAACATCAGAGAAAAGCCTTTTCTAGTTGGGCACATAAAATTTCTCCATGGATTTAAAGTATTTGTACTTGAGTCTCCTTTTTTTATGTCATCGCCTTCCGGAGTGAGACCACGTTTTAATCGTATTATAACCGCACTCTTACAGTTCAAACCTTGTCAGATGCCCTTGTACATTGAACCACAATTCCTTTACCTTAACAATTCGAATGGTTTTAAAAACTAGTTGTTGGATTTAGGCCGATAATTGTATATCATGTACGTCAGCCTAGGAACCTAAGGCATGAGTTGCCAAAATCTTCCCACTGTCGATCATTAAAATTCTCCAATACGGTTTTCAGGTACTTAAAATTGCTCCTTTGATGAATGTGGGTGCACAAGCGTGCATTTTCAAGAACGAGGAATTGAAAATTCATCTACAAGAACAAGGTACAACAATAAAGCAAAAAATGTTAGATTATAATAATTCGTACATATTAATGCAAAACACACATTTAACAAAGCAAAAAAGAACATGTGTAATGTTCGAATGACCCAACGTTGTACATGTAGATAGATGACTATCTAACTAATTTGTCGATAAGCTGTCATATGTCAAGAAATACTGCATTTAACTGTCGAGAAAGACAATTCACACTGACAAATGACTCAACTCATATATTGATATTTAGTCATTTGTCGAAAATAACTGCGATGAAATGTCGAGATCGATAAATGTGCCACTACACACAAGTACTTAGGGCCTATTTGATAGGCCATTATTTTTCATGGAAAATAGAAAATAAATTTCAACTTCCACTTTTGCCTTGTTTGATACACTTTTTTTTCCATGTAATTCATTTTCTTGATTTGACTCACATGCTCACATTTTCCTTGGTTGGAAATTGATTTTCCAGTTTTTTTATTTCAGAACTCTCAAGTGTACTTCAAAAATATGTAAAACTAATAATAATATTTTACTGTATAAAAATATATAATCTCGTTTTGTGTTGACGTCCCATACAGATTTCACACTTTTTACCAGTTGGACACTTCATTTTAATTAATTATTTCTTTCACATATTATATTTATTGTATAAATATATAACAATACTTACAATATCTTCCAACTTTTCTATCACACATTTAATCAATTTGTATCAAAATTTGCTAACATTTTTATCAAAATGAAATTTGACTATTTATAAACTAGTCAAATTGAGGCTTATTCATTTTGAAACAAGAATTTGACTTTACTCATAAAAATATGAGATTTCAATCCATAATTTTGTCGTCATTGAATTGTTTTCAAATGGGTACATCAATGAATGTCAGTAATATGGAAAACAAGATTACTTGTTAGAGTTGGTTTTGTCTCTCTCTTTGAAAAGAGAGGCTTTAGGTCCTTTTGATTGCACACATTTTTCATGGATTTTTTTTTTTTTCTTTTTTTATCTTCTAACTTTTGTAATGTTTGATAGATAAAAAAATTTCAGAAAAATATTTTTTAACTTTTGAAGTTTTTCATCTTTTTGAGGAAAATAAATTCTTGATGTTTTGATGGGAAAATATTTTCCAACATTTCTTTTTTTTTTTTTTGTTTGCAATTGAAAAAAATTCTAGACACAATGGTAAAAGGAATTTCACTTTTATTGACAATTTTCATGCAAAACAAAGCCAAACGAATGGTATTCGATATGATAATTTTTTTTATTTTTTATTTTTGCAATTGAAACAAATTCTAGACCCAATGGTAGAAAAAATTATCACTTTAATGGACAATTTTCATAAAAACAATGAAGCCAAACGTCTCAATAAAACAATTTCTAGATAATTCAATTCCCCATAAAACATTTTATTTTCACTAATTTTCCACGTTTGCAATCAAACGGACCCTTAAATAATACACTCAAAGAGAATTTACAAGCAATATTCAATAAAATCCATAGGACAATATCCCCACAAATGACTAATTAGATCAAGTCACAATCAACCTATCATATAAGAAATCCTCAAAATTCAGGATAACTCAAAATATTTTTATCTCGACAGAAGGTTCCACAACTTTCGAGATTGACAGTTAAATTTGACATTAAAAGTGATGTGTCAAGACAAGATGTGTTAGGTTAGGACAAACTTGAATAGTATAAATTTTACATTACAGTGAATAACTTAGTGATGATGAGAACTAAATCATATTAAGGAAAAATCTATTTGTACAAAATAGATTACATAAAGTTTTGCCTAATTTACATAAAGTTTTACCTAATCTGTCATATTCATTACGAGAGATTGAAGCAAATAGATACAAGAAAATTAACTAGGTAATGCAGCATATTATATCAAAAATCATAAGTTCACTCATCCAGCAACTTTACAACATATTTATTTCCATCACGTTCAAGAAAATCAAGAAACTAATACATTTTCCTAGTTAATCTTGTTAAGAGGTTTTTCATGAGTTGCATAACATACTGAGATAAAGCTCATAGTTACACATTAATTAGGAACTAAGCATCAAAAACATAATTGTTGAAAAGAAACCAATTTCGAACACATACAAAATACTTGAGCAGAACTATGTGTCAAAATGCAATAATGAAATCTGGAATTATATTATGTAATTCTTAGTAATTTTCCTAAATCTACAAAATAATGAAACGAATAAAAGGTTTTCTACTTGATTGGTTATTGGTAAACAGTGGAAAGTTTTGAAAGAACGAATATTTCAAGAAGAAACGAGACAATCAATATTTCATTTAGCTAGCAGTAAGTAGCATTCATATATACTTTTCCAATTTATAAAGTGAACATAACATAATGCATCAAGAGTCAAATGGATGCAAACAAATTACTAAATTCAAAATGGCAAAGAAAGACCGTCTCTGTAACTTGGAATTTCTTCACTTGGAGGTGCGAGTATCAATGTTTTGACACTGTGTTGCTTTTCTTCACCCTTGATTTGGAGGCACCTGCAAGTGGGTAGTTCCTATCTACAAAAACGTGATAATACATAAAGTTCATAACAAAAAACGAGAATCTATCTACAGAATCGTACAAAACTTGCACAATCATAACTAAGGCTAAACGATACAAAAAAATTTGACTAAGCAAAATAACATATTTTTAGAATTCCCAAAACATAATCCAAAAAAATACAAACGAACCTAGTTTATCGAGATTCGTCACTCTCGCAGGAACATCGCTAGCTGCCAAATTGTTGGAGAGGAGTATGATGGGATTGGGAGAAAGAATGAGAGAGTGACTGCCTCAGTCAGCAACTTAACTTTATACACGGCGTTTTTAAGGGATGGAAATACCAGATTGGCTTTCAATTGGTGGGAATCTTTGTCGGAATTACTAGATTTCTATGGAGGCCGGCAGCATTGAGGAAGAGAGAGACGAACGGGGGTTTGGTTTTGTTGACCCAAAAAAATGAACTCAACAGATATCGGACCCACTCTTGTCATGTCAATACAGATTGGCGCGTTTATACCGAAAAGGAACCAGTAGTTTGACTGGAATGGACGCGGGATGCACTTTCTGGCAAGAGACAAAGATGTTCGAACCTCGACGGTATGATTACGATAGTATTCGCGCTATCAACGAACACCCAATCGATTTCCCATATTGGATCTCTCTTTCTTGTAATAGAACACGTGGAAGGATAAATATGATGTAGAATGATCACCCGCCTGTATTGGAATCTTGATACATTTGTTAGTGTGTTTTTCGAAAACATGTAAAGAACCAAGTCAAAATGCAAAAACTTCACGAAATGAATCTATTACGTGTTCTTTTTTCCAGATACAAATGCCAACCCCCTATTTCCATACAAAGATAAGCTCTTTATACTAATCTAGTTGACGTGGCAATCTTTGGATCCAATCCACGTGGCTACATCTCCTTGGCCCAAACTTCACATCATTGTCAATTCGTTACAATTAGTATTTGATAAGGGGTCAGCCGTCCTATACAATATGGCCTGACATACGAACATAGCTTTATTACATGTCTCATCAATCACTTCTAAAGGATCTCCAGATCCATAATGACTGGCAGCATCGAATTCTGCTGGATCAGGGTCAGTCTTTGTGGAAGAGCGTCTAGTAGTGAAGGGCCTCAGATATCTTTGTTGAACCTCTGCACAGGGCTTCGGGGGGTTCCAGTGCTTCGTATATAAGGAGACCCCATTATTAAGGTTGAAGGGACATAGGTCAAACAAAGCTTCAGCTTTTAAAAGAGCCTCGGATACCCACAATTTTAGTTGACTTTGACCTTGTAACCTTCTTCGAAGATCTCCCAACCGATACTCCATTAAATTTGCTACTAGGTATGTGTGGCTGTCAACATAGATATGTTGTTTACGTGGCAGCTCACCTTGGAGTGCTGATTTAGAGCCTCTAATTTTTGGGGATAACAATACTCTCCTAAGTCTATGCATGATTATTCATGTAATGCATGGACTTTCTGGCGCTAGGTGATATTTTTGGGGGAGATGGTTCTAACCTTCCGAGGTGATCCACTTTCTAAAAGCCCCTTGTGCGTTTCTGATGCCTGTAGGTCTGATCTATTAATTTATGAGGTTCTGTTCTCAATGTTTGGGGAAAACCGACGTCCCTAACCGAAGTTGGGAGCGTTCATTGCTGATGAAACAACCTCAAATTGATGTTTACGAGGAATTCATTTTTATTATTTTCAACCGTCTTTACGAAGCACGAGAAGCCCTTAAAGATGGTGCTTTAGTCATTTAATGTTATTAGCTATTTCCAAGGGAGGGCAATCATGAAGGTACAGTTCTCAATACACGCCACTGCCACCGTATTTAATGCGTAATCACGGCTATCTCTTCTGTTTCCCTTTTGTATTCCAGGGGCAGTAAGGCGCGTGCATCTGACGTCCTAATTTGGGCCCTTGAATCCGAAGCATTTGGGACAATGTGTGGCTTTGATCTTAGTTTCTAAACGTACGGTTAGATGGTTTAGATATAAATCTAATGGCAGGGTTTGAATCTTTACGCTTATAAATGGAAATCGCCTTTTAAGAAGAATTCTTTTCTTTCTACCTTCATATGAATTCATACTTATAAGACTTCATCTCCTTTAATAATCCTTTACATTTGCATTTCTTGTGCGCTTCCACCTGTTCTTTGGGGTTTCTTTCAGATTTTTCTGGAGATTTGTTGAAGCAAGTCCCCTTTTGTCGCGTTCGCCATTCCCTCTTTTCTAAGAAATATTATAAGTGTTGTAAGATTCATTTTTTCTCATTAATGGCTTTTTCTTCTTTTTTCGAGGGTAGTGCAGGGATACACATGATATCTAGTGAGATGGGGATCGAAATTATCCCTACTATGGACCTTGTTGGGGCTGTTGAGGTCGATAGGGATGCCACTACATTTGGGGAAGGGTCTGGAAGTAGGGATGATGGTGTAGCCTAGGGGGCAGCAAATATTTCTTCGAATGCCAATCCAACCAAACTAGCTGAACTTAGGGAAAAATATAAGATTCCCTATAATATAGAACTTCTATCCCCTTTTCTAGATGAGCGACCCCGTCGTCCGAGGTAGGGGTACGTTGCCATTGCCATCAGGACTTCATCTTTCCATCCATCCTTTCTTTCGAGCCGTCCTTAGGTTGTATGGACTGGCCCCTACCCAACTCTCTCCGAATGCCTGGGCTCAATTAGTTGGGTCCTACATTCGTGGAAGCAGACCTCCTTGGGCGAGGATATGCTCCTTTACATTTTTCAGACCATCTTCCAATCTAGGTCATTAGACAAGGGGGACTCTAGGGGTTGGTACTCTATGTGCCCTTGGGGGACACATGCCCCTTTAGTGATAGGCCTTTTATCATCCATCAAAGGGTGAAAGAAGACCTAGTTCTAGGTTCGGGGAAAGTGGCAGGAGTGTGAGGGTGACATTGTCCCCATTGTCAAAGTTCCAACCTCCTACTTCGAACCCAGTTAGTGTCATTTCATTATTTCTTCTTCGCTATTTCGACAATCTCATTGTTCCCCAATGATTTTACAAAAATTTAAACTTGACGGCCTCCAGAGGTAGGAAATTCTCGACAATATCTCTAATATAGTGTCTACTTGTGTGTTGTTTTATACGCTTTTGACTTTAATGTTTGCTTCTTGCAAAAAAGTTTGACAAGAGGAAGCTCTCCACCCAGATATGGCCACTATATTGGCTGCCACTTCAACCTCTAGCAGAAAGGGGGTAAAAGGCACGTCTATTGGGGGGTGGCAAATAAAAAAGAAGACCGAGAGGGTTAGTAAGGAGGCTGTATCCCAAGATGTGAGTGGGTCCCCCAGGAGATAAAGGAAAAAAGGCCATCGTCGAGGAGCCCAAGAAAAAGGTTCGGATATCTACCACCCGGGTGGGTAGTTCCTCCGACATCACCCAGCCTCGTCCAGGGGTTTCTGCTGGGGAGAACTTACTGGCGGCCTCTATTGCTGCTGCCAGTGGAGGGCAGAAATGCCCTGTTGCTGTGGACCCTCCGAGGTAGGAGCCTGCTAGAGAAGCAAAGCCTTGGGTGGTCCCACTAGCTCAGAAAAAGGGTATTTGGCCAAGCAGTCTATTGAGCTCGAATCTCATATCCTCACTATGTTGCCTCCCGAAGTCCAAACCACCACGACGACCTTCCACACGTTATGGACTGAAAAATGGTAGAACTTCGTTGAAATCAGCGACGCTGTAGACGCTGTCTCCACCATGGTTGCCCAAGCGACGAGGTCCTTCTGCATGGCCATTGAGACTGAGGTAATATTCAAGATGCTCCAATGGAAGAATAGGGAGTTTGTGGGCAAAGCTTCCCAGGCTGAAGAAGTAGCCAAGAAAGCCCAGGTCGAGGCTGAGGTAACTAAGAGGAAGGAGGCAGAAGGGTCTGCCAAACTCATTTCCGTTTTGGTCGAAAATGAATCTTTAAAGAAGGAGGTTCATTAGT
The DNA here is from genome assembly GCA_903798355.1 of Fraxinus baroniana. NCBI lineage: Eukaryota > Viridiplantae > Streptophyta > Magnoliopsida > Lamiales > Oleaceae > Fraxinus > Fraxinus baroniana. The sequence goes on from CAIGRO010002463.1 coordinate 11,227, forward strand.
CACAAAGTGAGGTGGCTACTTTGACGAAGCTGGTGGAGGCTTCTGATGCCTACCAAAAACTTGTTGCCGAAGCCCTCGAGAAGGCCAACAAGGAGAATGTGGAGCTGAAACAGACAATTGAGTAGCTGACCTACCAGGTGACTAGCTTTACTAAAGTGGTGGAAACTGTTCGTAGCGACGTTGAGCTTGCTAGTCAAAATGCTGAACAAAATTTCTTAGCCAACTTTCACCTTACTAAACACTACCAGCAATTTAGCATATGCTGGAGGAAGTACGCTTACAATGAGATAATCGAATGGCTGGAGGTGCACAACCAGGGGGTTCAAACTTTCGACTTGAGGGCTAAGTTCTTGGAGGAGGAAGTGGAGGAGGGGGGAACCTCAGACTCCTACGAAGGCGGAGGCCATGGCATAGGCTGTTGAAGAGGCTAACCCTACTGAAGCTGGGGCCATAGTGCCTTTTGGACCTTCCCAGTCTCCACTTCCTTAGGTCCAATTTATGTCAATATTTCAAGTATAAGGACTTCGGTCCAGTTTATGTAAATCAATTTTTGTTAATGGAATTCGATATTTTTCTATCTCTGTTAACGTCTATGATCCTGATGTGGATGTTTAACTTTGTAATTCTTTGCTGTCAATCATCGTTGATTTGTAATATCTTGCTACCTTTCGAACAAACGGATCATGTATTCACGTAGTGAAGCTTTCGTTTGAGTACTAGAGGTTCGACTTAGAGAAGATTAGTGTTAACTAAGATAAACATCGATCTGTTTGATCGTACAGATGTTACCTTCATTCCGTCAAACCTTCCTATGTTCGTCTCACAATAACTTAGACATCGGTAGCATACTTTTCAATCAGTAATAGAGAGTAGCACTTCTTTCGAGGCTGAGATCTTTGTGGATTTATAGTTCCCTTTGATAGGAAGGTTCGTCTATGTATAAAGACCTTTGACTTTTAGATTCCCGATGCTACTGGCCACTTGCCTACATCAAAACCATACTAAGGCTATTCGCTTATTTCATTAAGACTGGGAGTGGTTGGGAAAGACTTAATTATTCCAGTCTTACCGGTGTCGTAAGCTATTGCGGAGTAGAGACTGGTTCATTTCAGACTCTGTTATTATATGTGCGTGATTTGATAATTTCGCATGTTTCCAAGATGACAGCCATACTGAACCCATTCCCAATGCACGCACAGCTGTATTGAATTAAATGCACACTGATGGTTAATTATTTGCTTGCGTGACTCTCAGGATTCATCCATATGCTGATGCCTTTTCGTGGGACACACGCTCCAATCTGGGACGTTGACAGGAAAAATCGTTTGGATTCTATGGCCCAAGATTTGGACATCTCTGATCATCCAGGCTTCGATCCGATAGCTGGGATTCATCTTGTTCCTTGCATAAAATCCAGAATCTTGTCATTTTGACACTTTACTTGCTACAATTTGTTACCATCTTCTGAAAGTTTTCTGGCAACGGCTTCTTGAATATTCTCTTTTCATTTGTGATTAGATTCAAGGCATACTTCACAAATCTTGAATAAATGGCACCCAAAAAGGAGTACCTTAAACCTAATATGGCCACAATTCTTAATGCTACCTCCCGGAGATTTTCTTCAGGGGCTAGGCCAAAGCCAGAACGCCTTGTTAGGGATTCTTTCGAGAAGGACAAAGAGAGGGAGGTTTCCTTAGAAAATCAGTTCAAAACTGATAAGGGCAAGGGGATAGCCGAAGAGTCCTCAAAGAAAACGAAATTGGCACTTGTTGGGGGGTGTTCCAGTAGCTTTGGAACAGGGGAGAAGATAACTCCCAAGAAGCCCAAATTTGCTGCAGGCTTCTATTAATACTGCAATTGAAGAGCAGCTTTGGGAGGTCAGTGATGACACTGGGGATACTACATCAAAGGCTACAAAGGCTCTTCAGAGGATAATGGAGAAGACCCGAGGAAAGTCCGAATCCTGGAGAGTCGCGATAGCAAGATTGCTTCCACTGTGATTGAGATGCTGCCTGCTGAGGTCTGAGGTGCCACTGAGGCTTTTAATAAGTTTTGGACTGAAAGATGGTAGTACGTGGCCACCTGCGATGCAGTGGACCTTACTACGACCCTGGTGAGCCAAAGTGCCAGGGCTTTCGTGGTGGCACTGGAATGTCAGGAAGCCTTGTTTGATATCCAACAGAGGAACAGAGTCTCATATGATAAACTAAATGTCATCGAGGCTGAATTAAAGAGAATCAAAGCAGAAGCTGATGAATTAAGAGCTCAAAAAGCTGAAGATGAGGTAAAGTTAGCCTTTGCCCCGACTGAAATCAAAGCCATGAAACAGGAAGTCCATAAGTCACAATGTAAGGTTACCTCATTGACCAAGAGGGTGGAGACTTCCAACAACCACCAGAGGCTTTCTGCCAAGACTCTGGAGGAGGCGAACGCCTAGCTAAGCATCATCGGCACTGAATTAAAGAAGGCTAAAGCCGAAGCTAATGAGTTGAATACTCAGAAGGCTGAAGATGAGGCAAGGTTAGCCTCTATCCTTTCTGCCATCGAAGCCATGAAGCTGGAAGTTCATGAATTGCAATATGAAGTCGCCTCGCTGACCAAGAAGGTGGAGATTTCTCACTACCATCAGAGGTTCACTGTCGAGGCTCTAGAAGAGGCAAATACCAACTAACCGCCACAGGAAAGCTGGAGACTTTATGGAGAAACAAGTTGAATGGTTTGCCAATGAGTGTCGCATGTATGAAAAGGACGTTGTTGAGGCGGGCAATATTGCTGTGAGGACTTATATTTCCAACTTTCATAATACCGAAGAGTATTAATGCCTTGGCTTGTATTGGAGGAAGTATGCTTACAACGAAGTGATAAGCAGGATGGAAGAGTTATTCCATGATATTGATGCCTTGGTCCTAAAGGTAGAGTTTATTGAAGAGAAGACCCATCAGACTCCCATTGAGGAGGATAGTGTGGATGTTGTACTTGCGGAGGCTCCATCGGAGAAGGTGGCCTCTACCCCTACTGCTGAGGATAAAGCATCTTCCCCTCCCAAAGAGTAGGCTAGATTTTATTTCGATTTTATCATTTGTAAAGCCTTCGGGCCTTCCATTGTATTCTTTTTTTTAATGTATAGAAACTTCATACTTCTATCTTCTTACTTTTAAGTAGCTGAACCCCAGTGAAATGCCGAGTAAAAGTAGATCTGAATTGAACTTAACCAAAGTGGAGCTAATTGAACTTAGTTAAATGAATTTAATCAAATAATCTGGACTGACCAACTTGTTGAATGAAATTAAATAATTTGAAGCTAGGTTAAGTCGATATGAGTAATCTCATACTTAGGCTGGATCATTTTGGCCGAATCAAGGGTCCACAGACTTCTTCCTTGACATTCAACTTCGTCGAAGGAAGGCATGTGAGATCAGCTTTGGAATTTAAGTGAGGTGATTCTCTTATGGGGATGTTACCCTCTCTTTAGGGGTGCCTATGCTTTCTTGCGCGGTGGATGGTTCATCCACTCAAAGGTTTGTTCCATGACGTTCAAATTCGTTGAAGGAGGCATGTGAGGTCGCCTCGAAATTCAAGCGAGGTGATCCCATCTGAGGATGTCGCCCACTCTTCCGAGGTGCTATGTTTCCTTGCGTGGCAAACGGCTCATTTACGCAAAGGCTTCTTCCATGACATTCAAATTCGTCGAAGGAAGGCATGTGAAGTCAGCCTCGGAATTCAAGCGAGGTGATCCCATCTAAGGATGTCGCCCTCTCTTTCGAGGTGCCTACACTTCCTTATGTGGCTGATGGTTAATCCACGCAAAGGCTTCTTCCATGATGTTCAAATTCGTCGAAGGAAGGCATATAAGGTTAGCCTCAAAATTCAAGCGAGGTGATCCCATCTGAGGATGTCGCCTTTTCTTCCGAGATGCCTACGCTTCCTAGAGTTTCTGAAAATTTATGTTGGGGCCAAAGATTTTATTTATTTGCAAAGGCTAGGAACAACCTCCAACTGTAAGTTACATTCATTAGTAATACATTCGCAAGTGTTCAACATTCCACGGATGGGGCTGGACTCTTCCATCCATGTCTTTAATCCAGTAGGTCCCAGGCCGAACTTCTTTTTCGATGCGATAGGGCCCTTTTCAATTGTGTCCTAAAGTACCTACCCCTTATTCTTTGGAAGCTAAGAAAACTCTCCGTAGCACCAAATCCTCTACCCGAAAGGATTTCTTCTTTACTCTGACATTCAAGTACCTAGTCATTTTCCTTTTATACATATCCATTTTGACTTGGGAATCATCCCTCTTTTTGTCAAGTAGATCCAGCCCACATTTCCTCATTTCATCATTACTTATCTCATCGAAGTGTATTCTTCTGGGGGATGGTAAACATACTTCTACGAGGCTCATAGCCTCTGTACCATATGCCATGGAGAATGGGGTATCCCCTATTGCGGTTCGACTTGTGGTTCTGATAGCCCACAGATTCTGGGGTAACTCATCCACCCGGGCCCTTTTTGAGGCATTAAGCTTCCTTTTCAGGGTATACTTGATTGTTTTGTTTACGGCTTCAACCTAACTATTTGTCTGGGGTGATGTGGGGATAAGAAGTGTTTCTTGATGCCCAATTCCTCACACATGTTCCAGACTTTCTTATTGTCAAATTGTTTACCATTGTGTGACACGATTGAGTGTGGAATACCGAACCTACAAATGAGTTTTTTCAAAATGAACTTGGAGGCATTAGCCTTAGTTATCTCGAAGAGTGGTTCGACTTCCACCCATTTGGTAAAGTAATCTATAGAAACAATTGCAAAGCTGGCACTTCCTCTCCCTTTGGGGAGAGGTCCAATTAAGTTAATTCCCCATTTTACAAATGGCCAAGGGCTGATACTACATTCAATTCCTATGAAGGCTACCTTAGGATGGTGGCGAAGAGTTGGCATTTGTCACATTTTCTTTCTCTTGTTGTGCATCCTTTTTCAAGGTGGGCCAGTAGTATCCCTGTCGCAGGACCTTCTGTGCCAATGACCATCCCCCTGTGTCGTTGCCGCAGATGCCTTCGTGAATTTCCTTGAGTACATAATCTGCCTGTTCTCCTCCGATGCATCTCAACAAGGGGATTTGCGAACTGTTGCGCATCCTTTTTCAAGATGGGCCAATAGTATCCCTGTCTCAGGACCTTTTGTGCCAACGACCATCCTCCTATGTGGTTGCCACAAATGCCTTCATGGATTTCTCTGAGTACATAGTTCGTTTGCTCTCCCCCAGTGCATCTCAGTAAAGGTAGTGAAAACCCGCATTTGTTTAATATATCATTTTGAAGGATAAAGTGAGCAGCCATTTTTCTTAGTTTTTGGGCTTCTTCTTTCTGGGGAGGTAAGGTCTGATCCTTCAAATAGGATATGAGGGGCTTAATCCAAGAAGGCGTATCCTCCATCCACATTACAGTTTCACCAACTTCAATTGAGGGTCTAAGAAGGTGTTCAATTGGAACAACCGTGAGTAACTCAGAGTCTTTACTGCTTGCCAGCTTTGACAGAGCGTCGACGTGTGTGTTGTAGGATCTGGGTATTTGCTTTAGCTCAAACCTTTCGAATGAAGGAACGAAACTTCTTACCAATTTTACATAAGCTACCATAGTCTTGTCCCTAGAAGAGAAGTTTCCATGAACTTGACTAACCACCAGTTGGGAGTCATTGCTAACGATGAGCCTCTTTATTTGTAATTCTCTCACCATCGGAGGCCAACTATCAGGGCCTCATATTCCGATGCATTTTTTGTTGCCTTAAAGCCAAACCTTACAGAAAAAGTTCATTTGTACCCTTCTGGACTAACTAATACAACTCCCACTCTTGACCCTGTGTCTCTAGAAGAACCATCGACTGAGAGCTTCCATATCTGAGGTTCAGCGGGTTCCATTTCTTTTTCAACGTTTGGAACAGGGGTGAATTCTACCACAAAGTCATCTATGGCTTGCCCTTTGACGGCTGTCCTTGGTTTATAGATGATGTTGAATTCACTAAGTTCAATAGCCCATTTGATCAACCTCCCCAAAGCATTAGGTTTCTGGAGCACTTGCTTGAGTGTGTAGTTTGTCAGGACATGGATACTGTGAGCCTGGAAATAAGCCCTATGTTTCTTGGAGGCTGTCACCAAAACGATAGCTAACTTTTCCATGTCAGGATATCAAGTTTTGACTGCGATAAGTTCTTTACTGATATAGTATACTAGCAACTCATGGCTGTCTTCTTCCCTTATCAATACCGAACTCAAAGCTTCCGAAGTCACTACTAGGTATTGATATTATTCATCACGGTTCTCCGATATGGAGATGAGAGAAGCTTGACCAAAGTGCTTTTTCAGCCCCTGCAAAGCCTGCTCGCATTCTTCTATCCATTGGAATTTATTCCGTCCTTTGAGGATTTTAAAAAATGACAAGCACTTGTCAGTTGCCTTTAAGATGAAACTGTTAAGCGCGGCGACTCGTTCAGTGAGGCGCTACACCTCTTTTAGCTTCTGGGAAGACCTCATTTCAATTAAGGTTTTAACCTTTTCAGGGTTTGCTTTAATGTTTCATTGGTTAACAATGTAACCAAGGAATTTGCCAGATGACACCCCAAAAGAGCATTTTAAAGGATTGAGTTTCATTCGATACCTTCGTAGAATTTGGAACGTCTCATTAAGGTGTGCCATATGATCCATTACCTCTAGATTTTTTACCAGAATGTCATCTACATAGACCTCCATTGTCTTATCAATGAGGTCAGCGAACATTTTGTTAACTAACCTTTGGTATGTTGCCCCGACATTTTTCAATTTGAAGGGCATTGCCTTGTAGCAGTAGAGTTCTTTGTCTGTGATGAAAGAGGTGTGCTCTTCGTCCGATGGAAACATTGAGATTTGATTGTATCCAGAGTAGGCATCCATGAAGTTGAGTAGCTGGTGTCCAGCAGTTGAGTCCACCAACTGATCTATCCTGGAAAGTGAGAAGCCGNGTATCCAGAGTAGGCATCCATGAAGTTGAGTAGCTGGTGTCCAGCAGTTGAGTCCACCAACTGATCTATCCTGGAAAGTGAGAAGCCGTCCTTAGGACAGGTTTGGTTCAAGTTTGAAAAGTCAATGCACACCCTCCACTTCCCGTTGTTCTTTTTTACCAGAACTGGATTGGATATCCACTTTGGATGCACAAATTCTCGAATGAAACATTATTGATTAGGTTGGTCACTTCTTCTTTGAGAGTCTCATACATTTTCGGGTTAAGAGCTCTTCTTTTCTGCCTATGAGCTGTAGCTCCTGGTTCAATGTTCAAGTGATGGCAACTGACCTTGGGATCGATGCCAATCATGTCGTCGTGCTTCCAGGTGAATACATCTAAGTTTCTGAGCAAGAAATCTTTCAACCTTTTCTTCATTTCTGGGGGTAAATTACTCTCCATTTGTAAGCATTTCGTTGTGTCCATAGGGTCAGCTGGAAAGATTTCCAATTCTTCCATTGGGGCCGTTTGAGGCTTACAATCAATAATGCGAAGGTCCAGTTTGTCTAAGTTAACGGCATTTTCAGCAGTCTTCCCTTGTTCAGGGGGCTTGTGTTGCTCTGGGCATATCTCTATCCTCAGTAGCTTCAGTCATGAGGATGTCTTCCCCTTATTCAGGAAGAGTTCTTTCTTCCAGAAGGTCGTCCATATCAATATCAAAGCAAATATGACGTGTGTCCTTGGCCCTACTTTCCTTAGGGAATTGGAATACCATTCCCTAGCTCCTCTCTGATCACCCCCAAACCGTAGCGATGTCTCTTTCGGTTTGGAATTTCAAACACAGGTGATGAATTGAGGTAACTGCCCATACTTCTTTCAAGGAAGGTCTTTCTAGCACTCCGTGGTAGGCAGATTGGTTATCAACTATGAGGAATTCCATGTAATGGCTGCGATTAATGGCTCCACTCCCATTTCTATCGTTAGAGTGATTTTGTCCCTTAGGATGATGATGTCTCCCGTGAAGCTATATAAGGGGGAGTTCATTGGGGGTTAACTCATGGTCCACCTTCATTTTATCAAATGTAGTACCAAATATGATGTTGACCGAACTTCCATTATCCACCAACATTCTTTTCAAGCCATTACAGGCCATAACTGCCCTTATTACTAAGGCATCACAATGTGGATAGTGTACCCCAATCGTATCCACCTGTGTAAAAGTGATTGGTGGAATCGTTCTTCCATTCAAAGATTGGTTTACTATGTAACTTGTCATGGCTGGGTCACTTGCCTTTCTAGCATAGTTCTTTTGAGAGTTTCTTGAATTTCCACCCATATGAGGGCCATCGATAATCGTGTCAATTTTTCGGATAGGCTCTTGTTCACTATTTGGTAGAGGACCTCGCCTTTGCTTCTGAACATGTCTAGGTCTTTCGGTATCGTTTTCCCTTCCTCTTGGAGGTCGTTCCGATTGGATCAACGTTGTTCATTGTTCCGAGGAATCTGACCTTGCCTGTTTGGGGTGTTGTTTGAAGGATGTCTTGCAGCGTCCCTGCAATTTTCTGTCTGATGTCCATATGATTGATGATAGGAGCAATACTGTGGTGCTTTGTTCCTATTTCTAGGTTCAGCACTTCGTCCCCTGCCTTACCCCCTTGGTGGGCGTCTCGGGTTGGGTTGAAGCTGATGCGTTCCAGCACCAGGATTGACTTCCTCATAGGCTAAGGTCGGTACCACATTGAGAGTGGCTGCAACAAGTTCTTGTCTACGGTTCATTGGGGCTTGACTGTCCATCAAATACGAGGTAGGGCCCCTCCCTCTTTGCATTTGCGGAGGTGGAGGCCTTGGCTTGCCCTGTTCCTATGATCCTTTAATTCTTCATTAAGGATTTCTTGCCTTATCATTTCTAACAAGGCATCGTAAGTGGTAAGGTCCTTATTTTGTACATCTCTCCAAAAAAGAGAGTTCATGTCCAATCCTCCTCTAAGGGCAGTTAAGGCTTTCCTATCCATGACTTTTACGCAGTATGTCATCTCATCGGTAAAGCGTGAAATGAAATTTTTCAAAGGTTCACCTTGCTCTGCCTCATATCCTGCAATGTTTGAATGGGACTTTCCTCTTCCATACTAAGAAAGCTTTCTTGAACTCGGGCTAACTTCGAATGCTCCCCTTTGGTAGCCTGGTGTACCAAATTTTCGTTCATCCACTTAAGGTTAAGTGGAAGGCTCTACACTTAATGGCTGGTTGGCCCCTTTCAGATTCATGTGAGTTTTGTAATTGTTCATATGTTTTGCGGGGTCTCCTCTCCCATCATACTTTGGGATCTTAGGGAGTGTGAAATGGTTTAACATGGAAGCATTTCTTATAGCTTCAGAAAAAGAAGAATGTTCGTCATCATCATCCTAATCACAGGATCTTTGTGGCCCATCTGAATTTTCATCTTCCCTTCGGGGAACTTGGGGAGGTTCCTGCTTCATTCCTAGCCTGGTCTCGTCTTTTACGCCTATTTCTAGGGGGTCGGACTGGCTTTTCATGGTACATAGGCTGGTCCTCATCCAGACGAGGCTCCTGTTGCCTATTTCTAGGCACTGGAGGAGGAGAATAGTTTGGCCTATTTCTAGGCGGTTGGGATAAATAAGCTGGCCTATTCATAGGCACCCCTGGGCCTATTCTATCTAAAACACTCGCAGACCTCTGGGGCCTATCTTCTTGTTCGTAATCCGAATAAAGGTCGAATGGAGCTTCTCGCAGATTTTCCAGGCATAGTTGGTTGAGGAATCCATTTTCGACTATTCCTTTCTGAGGAGCGTCCATTCCATAATGATGTCCATGCATCGGCTCTGGACCTCGTTTTCTTCCTGATAATATGCCTGGGTCTCAGGAAAAACGTCTTCAGGGGCTATGTATTGGTATTAAGGGACTTGATAGCCTCTTTGTCCTTGCATGTTCATCAGCATTTCATGCATGGTCATATTCTGTCGTGTGATACTTCTCATGGCGGCCATGGTTACCATTTCCCTAGTAAGTCAGGCTGCGACCCTGCCTCCTTAGAGGTGGTCCGCTCGACTCGTACTGTTCATGCCCACGAGTCGCTCGAGCTCGTCAAAAAACGAGCTCGAGCACGAGTCGAGCAGGGCAGCTCGTAACAATTTACATTCTTTAATCTCTATTTATCAATTATCAACAATATCATTCATTCATTTTATAATCATCTTGTACATTTTTTTACATTATTTCTTGCTAT
>CAIGRO010002481.1:0-11557 GCA_903798355.1 Fraxinus baroniana
TATTAAAATTTTAATTTTAATCTCTGCAGGGGAAATGGGAATTGGAACCGATTGAAAATTGGAATTTAGCTGGTATAATAAAGGAAGAGAGAGAGAGTAAAAAATTTCTCAGTGCCAAACTTTGAAATTGGACCTATGGATAGAGGGAGAAGAGATGCAGCTGGATATATTGTACAGAAAAGCTGTACTGCATGAAGTGACTGGATGCTGCCCGTCAAATCTATCCAAGCCTCTGTGACTGTAAAAATTAAAAGCAATCTTGTTTTGGTTATTATCTCTGACCACCCTCTTTTCCCATTGGTTCTTTACATCTCCGCTAGATTCACAAAATAATTGTAACATTGTTTGCCTAAGCTTATAAGGTACTTATAAGCAACTTAATTAAGAAATATTTAGCCCCTGTTTGGTGCACAATATTTTCAAAAGAATGCATTTTTTTGGTTGATGTGATGGGGAATATGTGGTTGAAAAAGAAGAAAAAATTATTGATGTGATGAAAATATTATTTTATTGAAGATGTGATTGAAAACGAGTAGAAGAATGAGAATGAAAAGAAAAATACGGCCCAAACAAGGGCTTAATAATAATTTTAGTAATGATAAGACAAAACCCGCAAAAGAAATTAAAAGAAAGAGAAGAAAAAAAAATTGTAACATTTTCTACTATAAACTTATAAGGTGCTTATACAAAATTTAATGCTTATAATTTTAGTGCTTATAATTAACTTTTTTGGAATTTCTTTTTGCAGTAAGCTTAGCCAAAAAAATATTTTGAAATAGTATTTTGATAAAGAATATGTAGTTAAAAAATAAAGAATTTTTTTAGTTTACATGTAATATTAATTTATTAAAAAATATATAATTAAAAATAAGGAAGAGAAATATATTTTAAAAATAATAGAAACAAAACAAGGACTAGTAAAAGAAAAAAGAGAAGAAAAAAAAAGTCAAAAATAAAAAAAGCTTTGCCCTATTTTCGAACGTGTGCCGGACTTAGGGTCTATTTGGTACGACTCAAAATCGAATTAAAATTGAAAATATAATTGTTTTTGGGTCCCACTCGTCTAATAAAAATAACAATAGCGATTAATTTTTTAATTTTAATTCGATTTTAATCTTTACCAAATATCCTCTTAAAATTCTTGGTTATTTGGATAATAACAGGTCAGGTTCATCTTACCATATTTGCTAAGTATTTTTTATATATATATATAGCATTTGGGGTATTAGCTTCATGTCATCTTCTGGGGTTAAGGTAGGGTTTCAAGAGTTGGACAAAGAAATTTGACAAGAAAAAAATTAGCAAAAGTTACTCTTTCCTAGATACTCAGAAGGTATAGATATGTACACAGATCCCCATGGAATGCTACCCACTTCCCAGCATCTGTTTCTGAAAATTCGTTCCTTTTGTTTAAAAGGAGCTGTTTTGTTCTCTTGAAGGGAGATAAGAGTTTTCTTGTTGGCCAATGTTTTTCTTGTTCTTACGATACGAAATTTCTGCAACAAAACTACAAAAGAAGTTTTTAAAGTTTTTCAGATGAAGAATCAAATTAGAGAAATAATTACTTTATTTGCTCTCAATGATTGACTTGCCCTGAGAACAGGCAACAAAAGAGAGGAGAGAGAAAAAAAATTGAATCTGTAGAAGATGAAGTCTGTGAATGATAATGGCAATGGCAGCAAAAACAGTAACTGGTTGGGTTTTTCCCTCTCACCCATGAATATGGAGGGTTCTGCTGCTTCAGATCCTCATCCTCATCATCAGTTCAATCATCACACTGAAGCTCCTCCTACCACTGCAGTTCCATCAAGCAACTTCTATCCTTCACCTCTTCCCCTAAATACTTCAACAATCTGTTACGGAGTAGGTGAAATGGGTGGTTTTCACCCTCCTTTTTCAGTAATGCCTCTTAAATCTGATGGTTCACTTTGCATTATGGAAGCATTCTCTAGATCCCACTCACAAGGTTGGTTAGGTTGTTATTATGTCATCCATTTTTTAGTCATTTTGTTAACTTACTATTTAATATGTTTTGACTCTCATTCGTGCTCCTTTCATGTAGCTATGGTACTAAATTCCTCTCCTAAACTGGAAGATTTCTTGGGTGGTGCAACAATGGCTGCTCATGACTACGGGAATCAGAGAGAAACGATGGCTTTAAGCCTAGATAGCATATTCTACAACCAAGAGTCCATTAGGCAGCAACAAAACCATCAGTATTATTCTGAACTACAGTGCAATGGTATGTACCATAGAATAGATGAGGAACCACCTAAGGAAACTCAACTTGTAGACCGTAACACTCATGTTCCTCCAACAACTGAAGATGAAATTCCATGTCTGAAAACATGGGTGGATCGCCATCCCTTAGAGCAGCAGGTAAATGGTTGTATGATTGAAGATAGAGGTGCTTCAGGCTCTAATGCTTGTGGTGGTGGGGGTGCAATGGGCTATGGGGATTTGCAGTCTTTGAGTTTGTCCATGAGTCCTAATTCTCAGTCTAGTTGTGTCACTGCTCCAAGGCAAGTCTCACCCACTGAGACTCACTGTATAGCCTTGGGAACCAAGAAGAGGGGATCTGAAAAAGTTGCACAAAAGCAAACTGTTCATCGGAAATCTATTGACACATTTGGTCAAAGAACTTCTCAGTATAGGGGTGTAACTAGGTTAGTCCATTCTTTCTCCACTTTCCACTGTATCATGACTTGCACATTTTTCTTGCTAGACTAGATCTTTAGTTTTGCTTACAGCCCATTTTTCAACATTTTGGGTGGTTTACAAAATTTTTATTGTATTTTGGCCTGTTTTCTCCTTGATTTGATGGGATATTTTTCTACTATTTTTTTCAGACATAGGTGGACTGGTAGGTATGAAGCTCATCTGTGGGATAACAGTTGCAAGAAGGAGGGGCAAACTAGAAAAGGGAGGCAAGGTTAGCCAAGAATAATGGATACCCTTAACAATAAATGTTGTTTTGGATGTATTATGGGTTCTGACTGGCATATTTGGCTCCATTTCATGGTCTTAACTTTTGGTATGATTTTTCTTGACATATTCCATGATTGTTCTGGATCGCGTACTGTTTCCATCAAATCAAATAATCTCAGTTTATCTGGGTAAGATTATTTATTGTTTTTAAAAGTGTATAAAAAGCTATTAAGTGCAGTTTAAGAAGTAAAAACTTGTGATTCTCTCATTCTAGGTGGTTATGATATGGAAGAGAAGGCTGCAAGAGCATATGATCTTGCTGCCCTTAAGTACTGGGGACCCTCAACGCATATTAATTTCCCCGTATGTATTGTTTTTTACCTTGGGTCGGTTTTGTTTTGTTATGTTTTTATCAAACAAAATTACAGTTATATTACTATTGTGCAGTTGGAGAACTACAGGCAAGAACTTGAGGGGATGAAGAACATGAGTAGACAGGAATACGTAGCACACTTGAGAAGGTTTATTAATTGAAAATAAGGACCTTACAAATCTGACTATTCGGATTTGTTTCCTAATATTTTTCGGGTAGAATCTCATTTACTGCTTTTGTTTTCCAGGAAAAGTAGCGGATTTTCAAGGGGAGCTTCAATGTACAGAGGAGTAACAAGGTTTAATTGAATATACCTTGTACTAGATAATATTCTATTCTTAATATTAGCGAGCCTTCTACGAATTTTAAGTTGCATAACCTTAAAGCTTGGGTTGTACGCTTACAGGCATCATCAGCACGGCCGATGGCAAGCTCGGATTGGCCGGGTTGCCGGGAACAAGGACCTCTATCTTGGGACTTTTAGTAAGTTCTCATCTATGGATTTTTATCGTCTTCCGTACAGGTTCATTTATTTTAACGAATTTGCTACTTGTACATGAAAAATGTCTACAAACCATATCCGAAACTAACGTGGAAAGAAAAGATTGAATCAAAAAATTGATTGTGTTTTAAACTGACATGCATTACGTAATTTCATTATATAAATTTTGTACATGTAGCAAGTTAAGTTTATTTTTAAAGTTGTTTGCATATGCATGCTTTTTTATAAAGCTGTTCACACACAACTTTTGACTGCTGTTGATTTCCAGTGGGAATGAACTTTAAGGCTGCAAGTCATTTTTATCTAAATTTTTTATTAAACTTTATGCTTAGTGATTAGAATCATAAGTAAGGTTTTTTTTGCCACCTCAAGGAAGTTTTTATCATCTGGGGGCGGAGATCAGGCCTCTGCTAGAACGGTTTAATATTGTGTACTAAACGAGTCTTGGGAATATTCTTTTTTTCTTTCTTTAGGCACTCAAGAGGAAGCAGCTGAAGCTTATGATATTGCTGCAATCAAATTCCGGGGCGTAAATGCTGTGACAAACTTTGACATATCAAGATACGACGTAGAGAAAATTATTGCGAGCAGTACACTGCCTACTGCAGAGCTAGCAAGGCGAAATAAAGGGAGGGAGCCGCAGCCTGAGGCCATCGAATACAACACAGTAGCACAGAAACCGGAGGGATTTTCTCTACCGGAGAATGGCCCTGATTGGAAAATGATGCTATATCAATCCCCCAGGCATCAACAAAATAATCCTTCATTGGAATTAATGAATGATAAAACAATGCATTCAGGAAATTATCAAAACCCTTGTTTCTCAGTAGGGCTGCAGGATCTGATTGGAATCGACATGTCTAACATAAGCCGGTCGGTTATAGATGAACCTATTAATCCTGGAACACAACACTTCTCAAACCCATCGTCTTTGGTTACCAGCTTGAGCAGCTCGAGGGAAGCAAGTCCAGATAAAACAGGTGCTTCCATCCTCTTTGCAAAGCCTACTACCCTCAACAAGTACGATGGCCTGCCCCCCTCTCCCTCGACTAACATTAATACCTGGATGCACACTACTACCCAACTGAGGCCTCTTCCACTCTCAATTGCTCAGTTGCCAGCTTTTGCTGCCTGGAACGACACTTAATTTCTGTCATGTTGTAGCATGTATCTTTTTTCTTTTTTCTTTTTGGGCATGATCAAGAAAAACCCGAAAGCAAATGTGTAACATTGGAAATTAATGGAGGGACAAAGGTGGGATCCAGTTATCCTTCTGTAAAATGTATTGGGATATCAAGATTTTGCAAAATGGAGGGAATGGTTAAGGAGAGGGCCTCATCATTAAATACGCACTATGATTGAAACTTTTTGGTTTTTCATCTTTTGATTTTCTAATAATATAAGAGGCTAATGCATTGACTGCACCATCAAGATTTTGTACCTAAATCTACAATACACAATCATCATAATTCTCTTTATTCTCCTCTGAGCTTTCCTCCAAAGTAACTGACATTCCCTCCCATAATTCAACAAGAGTGGAAGTAAGATTCTCACTTGGTGCTTTAGTTGGTTTGCTTTTGAAAATATTATGGGGCACCACATGATTGTTTATACTTTTGTCCCCCATTTTATGTGCTTAAAATTAAAATTTCCTATGCTTTTTCTTCCTCCAATTAATATCTTGTATCTGAAAGTAATTTTATGTCCTGATGACACACACTTGTACTAAAAAATAATCATTTTACCTAATCGCAAAAACGCACACAAC
Source organism: Fraxinus baroniana (assembly GCA_903798355.1). Lineage (NCBI taxonomy): Eukaryota > Viridiplantae > Streptophyta > Magnoliopsida > Lamiales > Oleaceae > Fraxinus > Fraxinus baroniana. The sequence goes on from CAIGRO010002481.1 coordinate 5,572, forward strand.
ACGTGTGTTCTTCTTAGTAGATTTTTTACAATTAAAAATAGAGACAGATTCCCTGAATTTTTAGTGTGTTTTGGTTCTAGCTCCAATCTTTTAAAGTGGCGTAAAATCTAGCTACATGCGTTATATAAATCATCAATTTGGATGTTAAAATCGAACATAAAAGTAAAAGTAGCGTGTAACATTAATTTTCACATTTAAGGTTTCAGTCATAAGAGGACAAATTCATAGATTTAAATAGATTTGACACTTAAAATGGCACCTTAGAAGGTTGGATAGTTGAAAGCTAACTGAAAATTTAGGTAGTTCAATTCTCCTTTTTCAATCTCAAGTCCATCGGAGGCTAAATCCTCTCTTTTTTTTTTGCACAGAAAATGAGGATAGGATGGAATTCTGCTAATTTGAACAACGATGCTGGAAAAGCTGGAATATTTTTACCAAATAAAGTTAATTTAGATTTATTATTTTACGAGAGAACCTTACTTTTCACAGGAGAACATTTCTTATTATAAGGGTCATTTGATTGTAAATGTGGAAAATTAGTGGAAAGAAAATAAATTTTTAGGAATTGAATTGTTTAGAAATTGCTTTACTGGATAATAGTGTTTGGCTGGTATAAATTTTCACCTGAAAAATGTTGAAAGTTTGGTGTCCGTTTGACTTTGTTTTTTATAAAAATTGTCTAATGAAGTGATAATTTTTTTTATCATTGAGTCTAGAATTTGTTTTACTTGCCAATTTTTATTTTTTTTCCCATACCGAATGCCATTCGTTTGGCTTTGTTTTATATGAATATTGTCAATAAAAGTGAATAATTTTGTTTTACCATTGGATTTCAAAATTTTTCCCAATTGTCAAATTAAAAAAACTAGAAAATCAAAACCCACCTAAAAGGTGGGAAAACAATTTCAACAAAATCAAGGAAAATGTGCACTTGTGAGAGAAAGTGAGAAAAAATATTCCATCGAAAATTTCTACTATCAAACAAGGCAAAAGTTAAAAAACGGAAAAAGAATTCCTAGTTCTAGGGAAAATTAAGGGTATCAAACATACCCTAAGTATTTATTAACAGTAAAAAGTAAATCCCATTTCAATTATAATTCAAATGCTTCACATTACCTAAGTGATTGACGTATGATGATCCAAAAGTAATATGGATGGACCCATATAAGTGGCAAGTGGCCACCTTTTTCTATATCTATTCTTTTCAATAACTTCATTAGTTGCTAGCTGGTCGCCAAAATTAATAGAAAAAGGCGGTCATAATGCACACTTAATCTTTGATCTTAATACACTGTGGACAGTTCAAAAGGATGATAGTCAAGATACATCAGCACATTTAATAGAACTAAACATTTAAAACTCGATGCAATCAAATTTTTATGCAAGTGAGATTTTTCTTAACAGTGCAAACCAAATACTGTAAGGTGCGTAGTTTTTTCTACGTTAACAGCCTGTGGTCAAAAAAATCCCAACTTGGTTGGAAATATTGGAAAGCACAAAGATACTTCTGTCAATTATATGTTCTAAATTCTTCTTACTTTGAGCTGATTAGTCAATATTAATCATTACATATTTTGTTGTTGACAGTTGGGTTATTGAAAATAAAGCCAAGTATTAATGTAAGACAGAAATCAATTGCCAGTATGTCACAATAATAAAGAAACTTTACCACACTTGCACTTGTGTAATTGAAATTCAATTTGTTGCAATGACCATTTTACTTTAATTTACTAGCATTCAGATAACACGTTTTGATTAGCTAATTTTTCACGTCAACTCATCTAAAATTGCATTGGAGACCACTAAACTCTCTCCATACTTATAAATAGGCTAATGAACTTTCACCATAATTGCAACTAGGTCATTAAACTTCAATTTTGTGCAATAATAGCTCTATAATTTAATTTATGAGCAAATTAGTCACTCCGATTGTGGGAGAAAATGATGAAAAAAATGTAGCATTTCTTCTCTATAATCATCACACAACTGGAGATGGATTTTCGATCGATTCTAACGTCATCGTGCCATTGTGGATAAATATCAATTTTTATAACCCTATAGATATACAATAATCTAGTCTACAAATTTTTTATGCAAGAAAGTCGAGTTATTTGATGTTCTTCTTCATAAATTTTTGCAAATTTTATTTTATTTTATTACTAAGCAATAACATTTTTTTTTTAAATATTGCAGAATGCCTACTTCACAAAAAACGATACAGTGTTGTGTGTTTATATTTTGTTCGTTCATGTTGGGTATCTTTCAATTAAATCGATTCAATTACTAAATCAGTTATTCTTAAACCAACTAATATTGGCAGGCTCATCGACTGAACTTAAACGGATTGCCCCGATTACTCGTATATTGCAGTACAATAAAATGATTGCACCTAAATTGAATTCAGGGACCTAGTTGCAAGTATATTGAAAGTTCAATGGAATCCATTACAATTTTAGATGAGCTAATGCGGGAAATAAATCGACATGTTGGCCCATCGTCAGGTTTGACAAAAATGTCATCGGGCTCTTTGATCAAACTTAAAAGGAATGACCTAATTACTCGTAAGTTATAGTTGCAAGTATGGTGAACGATCAATTACCTCAAGTATAACTTTAGCCTATAATATACTCCAGTGATTTCTATCTTTTGCATGATTATGCGATGTTTCATCACTGTTTTTAAGATTCTATAGATTAATTAGTACGAGGAATGTTTCCTTTGACAGAAAATGTCTTGGTGGTCGTATGCGTTCTTCCCATATAAACCTCCTTCTTTGAAAGGCATTTTGACTTGGTAAGAGAACAACTTTGGATGTTACGATGAGGTATATATGTAAATAAGTTGACTCGTACAATTATTTTGACTTAATTTCGAGATGATTGATAAGTGTAGTTTCTACACTTATTCGAGATCTTAAATGATGATATTTTGCTGTTCATCGGATAAAATACTACCTAATTTGTGTTATATTTCATTTCGTAGGTAAAACTAAATGTTTGATGAAGAATTGGAGAAAATAAAGCAAAGATAGCGGAAAATAGCTCCATTATATCAAATACAAAGTTTGGGGACTGAAATGCAAATATTCAAAAGTTACGTTGAACCTCCCGATGAAGATTTGAGAGTGTTAGACATCAATTGGATAAGGAAAGAAGCCAAAGGGATGAAATATAGTCCAAGTATTATCACATATCAACTTCCAATCGAAAAAGTTATGCTTTGGATTCTCAGGCTCACATTGAGACCCAATTTTGGCATAGAAATCGTTCGAATCGGAAAGTTGATATTTCTACAAGAAGTGTAGCCCTTCGAATCGGTTTTTCAATGCATTTTGAATCACCGCAATCGAATATCAAGAGAGAAAGTTATGATAAAAATATTGAGAGCTGTTCAACTGCAGGAAATTAGGCGAGGTGTGCACCTCACTTAAACAGAACCTCGACTGGGGCTTGACAAAAGGCCAAGGTGCGCCCCTCAACCCAACCCGAGAATTTTTTTTTTTTTTTTTTACCTTATCTTGTTTTGGTAATTTTTTTAGGGTTGGTATAAAAGGTATTTTTCAGGGGTTTGGTTGGAGAGAGCTGTATTTTGAAGACAAAGAGAGAAAAATAAATTAAGTAGGAGGAATTCACCATTTTGGATCTAATTTCGAAGGCGTGAAGAGTCAAATTCCAGACTTTTTTCAATTTTACATGATTCGGGTGATGACTTCCTTTTATTTTGTCTGTAATTTTCGTATTAATATGCTAGGCTAAGTTATTTGTATTGGATGGATGATGTAACTATTTGATTTCTAGTTTTTAATTGAAGACTTGTCATTTTTGATTCACTTATTGCATTGTGATTCTATATACATATTTTTTCATATTGTTTTAATGTTTGCGCACCATTAGAACAATAAGTTGCTTATTCGTAGTGTTGAAAAACTTATGATAGGTAGAACACTCTATCTAGAACACATGAATAATAAATATTATGAATAATATTTGTGAAGTGTGCGATCGTGTGTGATAGTTCTATATTTTAATTCATGTTTATCATATGAATGCGGATTAGGAATAAGATCGTGTCATGGTCAACATAAGTTTATTATATTTTGGGAAAGAATAGTAAATAAAAGTGGAATTATCGATCGTCACGAATGCAAGGATTGAATTAACTTCACAAGTTGAGAATTGAGTCCTAGAGTTAATTAGTGGAATCGAAAATCCAATAATATCGTACTTGAATGCTCTTGAATGTTGTAATGAATGACAATGAGTTGGTATTTATAGCAGTTGAAAAACATCAAAAACTTTGTCGAATTGGACGATCATCCGCATGTCCGGTACTGTTCCGGACGACTGATTTATCCGTTGCTCATTAGAAGTTAGAGCGGTCGAAAAGGCGATCGTTGCGAATGAACCGAGATTTTCGGCTCCCATCGTTTGATTGTTTGAAACAATGTAGGCTTATAAATTACATTTTTACTTGATTTTTCAAAGTAAGTAATGCTATTAAGTTTAAAAATGAAATTGAATTTCTTACCTTTGAAAAATAAATTTTGTGCAAAATTTTTATGATGTATATTTTTCTCGTACATAAAAATTTGTTACTTGATCTTCTAATGCGTCATTGCTAAGAATTAAAGTATTTCACCTTTACAAATGAGTTCAAATATCTAGTTCTAATATCTTCAATTGATTTGACTCAAGTGCTCGATTTGTCTTCGAATGTGAATGCTTGAATCCATCTTGAATTTTCTTGATTGTCAACTGCAAGTCCTTTGGTAGCAATTGTTTTATCTCCAATTTGATCAACATGTAACAATGAAGACTCGAATGCAAATGTTAGAGATAAAACTACTTTGTTTGTTATAATCAAAAGATAAGATCAACTGTAGGTTAACAACTGTTGCATCTGTCAAAAGAAGTTTTTGAAAATTGGAGTTATTAAAATCTTATTTGCGATCAACATGTTACAAGAACGATTGAATTGACTAACTTTGATATCTATTGAACAAGATTTGTTAGAACATATTGATTATGAAAGTTTAATTGGCGAGTTTGCTTCTAAAAATGTGAGAAGATATATTTTTACATGATTTGTTGCATTTCAACGTTTACAAGTAGTATTTGATGTATTTGATTTTAAGGTTTGCTCATATAGAATTTCACGAGGAGCTTAGTGACTTGGATGATTTTTTGTTGATAACACATGAATTTTGTTGAAGTGCTGAATGTGCTTTTGAACTTTACATGTAGTTTTCTTATTCACGACATATAAAAAAAGTAAACAAATATTCAAATGTTATATTTTTGTAATGAAATAATATTATTGAAATATTTTTTTTGTTAGTATATTTTTTTAGTTCCATGAAAGGAGGTTCATTTTAAAATGTCACACGGAGCACCCAAAATCTCCTTGCCGGCCCTGTGGCAAATTGATCTATGCATACATGCATCAGTTGCTTGTTAACTTTAATTGAACAAATAATTAAGAGAATTGAGCAAATTCGAAATTATATTTAGTTTTAAGGTAAAATCTTATAAGAAGCGTCATGTGGCAAAGTGATCTATGGTGGTCCTAGCAATGCTTAGAATTAGATGAATGCGTTTGTTTTAAAGTTGTTTAATACAAAAAAGTTGAAAAACTAAGCTGCAATTAGTATTTATAAGCACTTGGTTTGAATACAAATTTTAGCTAATCCTAGGGCTGGACATAGTCCGGTTCGATTCGATTTTATTCATAATCGAACCGACTCAAAATTTTCAAGTATTTAATAAATGGAACCGTCGGGTCCAAATATAATTATGGAACCGTTCGAGTTCGATTTTTTAACATTTGCAACAACACTACATAAATATAACTAATAACATGTTCATTCGTAACTACTACGAATTAACGTAGCCCCATTTAAAAATATATAAATAACAAGCCGTCCAATAAAATTAATTCAATATATACAAATACAAAAAAATAGATATTAATAAATTGGGCCAGAAAA
>CAIGRO010002486.1:0-11895 GCA_903798355.1 Fraxinus baroniana
CCTTTCTTAGCCAAGAAGAAAAGCAACCCGTGAAACCAGGCCCTGTCCGAGCAAGGGTTGCCTAGCACAGATCTACCCAAATCTGGCTGGCGCCACTTTAAACCCATTGCCTCAAGAACCTCTCTTCCTGCTCGATTCAAGACATATTCTCAACAAAAAAATCCGCAATTTTGGGACTAAAAACAGCTACAACATTAGACATTACCCAAAAAAATATCTTTACAAATAGTTACCGACATTGCTAGACTACAACTTAATGCAATCAAGATTGTCAGAAACATTATCCCAGTTGAAACAATCATTTTTAAAGAGATCGGTAAGGGGTTTAGATAGAATTCCATATCCTTTTACAAATTTCCTGTAATATCCTGTTAGGCCAAGGAATCCCCTCAATTGCTTCACATTACTAGGCCTAGGCTACTGCTGCATAGCACTCACTTTCTGAGGGTCAACCGATACTCCTATGGCTGATATTATGTGACCTAAATACTCCACTTTGGATTGCCCTAATGAGCATTTAGACCATTTAGCTTACAATGTCGGCTTCCTTAATAACTCAAGTACAATGGATAAATGTTGACAATGGGATTCCAAATCAGAGCCATATACCAAGATATCATAAATAAATAAATAAAATCTGAACAAACTTCCTCAAACACTCTCTAAAACTTCATTCATCAAACATTGGAAGGTAGTTGGGGTATTGGTGAGTCCATAGGGACATCACCTTAAATTCATAAAGGCCTCGGTGAGTTTTGAATGTTGTTTTGTGTATATCTGACTCTGCCATATCCAGCCCTCGAGTCAATTTTGGAGAACCACCTTGATCCATACAACTCATCAATCAGTTCATCAATCAAGGGAATGAGGTATTTGTCTTTGATGGTAAGCTGTTAAGCTGCCTGTAATCTACAGAATCTCCAAGTTCCGTCCTTCCTTTTACTAGCGACACAGGAGAGGCAAAAGGACTATTTCTCTACTGAATAGTTACAGTCTCCAACATTTCTTTACCATTCTCTCCGTTTCAGTTTTCTGTATATAAGGGCCTCTATGAGGCCATATATGAAAGGATCGTGCTCATTTTAATGGAATCCTATGGTCATTAAACCTGGGAAGTGGCATCCCTCTTGACTCTATGAATACTTTTGGAAATTGTTCAATAATGTCATGTACGACAGCGGGGGTTTGGTCCTTTTCTTCCTCTTCCATTTCTTGTATTTGGGCTACAATACCATAGGGTTGCCTATGGACCCACCAATTCATTATTTGGTGCCCTTCCATCATAAAAAATTCCTCATTCAATTAAACAGATAATTAAAATTTTTTATTAATTAAATATATTAATGTTACAATATTATACAATTTATGATCATAACTACATACTAGTAACAATTGCAGAACATTATAGTCACAAATCACAAATTTTATAGTTCACAACTTATTTTTCGATCACAAATTATTAAATCAATTGGTCACGCGTTATCAAATTATAAGTCACGATTACAAATTTAGTTGCAAACTCATATTTTTTAAGGTTACATGTTATTTATTGGTCATAAATTATCTATTTTATCGATCACATATTATTTATTGGTTTCAAATTAACCAATTTATTAGTCAGAATCACTCAAATAATTAGTCACAAACAATCTTTATCCCCACCTCGATCAAACCCAACCTCAATTCATCACTGATACCAACCGAATGCCGCACCACCTCAACACCACTACCACCATTTGTGACCACCATTAGAACCACCACCACCAAAAGCACCGCAGTCGTTGCTGCCACGATCGTCAACACCAACACCACCTCATCATCATCGCCACATTAGCACCGACATATCAAACAATGATCTAGCCATTTAGGCATTTTCAAATTTTTATCCTTCCACTTCCAATTTCATACTTTCATTTGGTAAGCACATATTCACTAATCCCAAATCATTTGATAAATTGAAAACCTACATCTACGTGTCCAAATCGAAGCCCCTGACTATCGAATCGACTTCCCCTCTCAAACTACCTATCGAAGTTACGAATGAACATGTCATTAGTTGTATTTATGTTGTGTTGCTGTAAATATTAAAAAAATTAATTATAGTACGGAATCGAATACGAACGGTTCCGTAATTATATTCGAACCCGACAATTCCATTTATTAAATACCCGAAAAATTTAGATGAGAACCAAATTGAACCGAACCGAACCGAAACGGATCGGACCATGTCCAACCCTAACTCCTTCACAAAATCTCTAAATTGAGTTAGAATTATGCAAAACAAGATTTATTTTGTTTACTCGAGTTTACGGTTGAACAATCTATAACCATGCTTGTGCTTACTAAAGTGGGATTCGAGATTTAGCGAAGATTACTCGTATGACAATGAGATTTATAACAAAATAATTAGTTCAAAATACCAGTTTTTCTTAATTGCCACTTTACTATGCGTAAGGCTAACTTAGTTTGTCACGTTTTTTTTCTTAAAAACAATATTTTATTTATTAAGCATATACTTTTATCAACTTTAATACCAAAGATTCGGTTTCATTTTTTGTCGCCACCCATTTATTAAAGACCTTGATGTGTTGGGCCTGGCCAAGGAGGGTTTTCCAACAAATATAGGTCGACCCCTTTTTATGCTTAAACTTTCAGATTAAATAATTAATTAATTACATTAATGGCAATATATGCGTGCATATTTTTCTTATCAAAAGTGTTGCACGTACAGAAACAAATGTTGTCTCTATTCTTGTAAAATTCTGTGTATTTTTTTTCATGTACAAATAGAATTCATGTTAATGGTATATATTTCAGTTTTGCATAAATGATAAGACATGCAAAGAAAGTGATAGGTCCATCCTACGGATCTAAAAGGAAGCTAGGTCGGTCTCCACACACCAGTGTTCTAAAATACGTAATGCGTTGCGATGCATCGAAATCGAGAATCAAGAATCACAAGTTTAAGCGTGTCAAAAAATGCGTAATGCGTTACGTTGCGTCGAAGTCGAGAATCAAGAATCACAAATTTAAGCGTGTCAATGCGGAGAATAGACGTCATAATACGTTTCGTACTTTTAATATTATTTTAATTATTTTTAAGATATTAAATATATTTTTATATAAAAAAATAGATTTTTAATATATCATAAAAAAAAATTTACAAAAAAAAAATCGGGATTGGGCGGGATAATGCGCCGCCTAGGCGCATGCATTATCCCTCCTTTTTGAACCAAACGCATTTTTACACGCATTGGCCGAATTCGACGTCTTTTCGACCCGCATCGTGCCTAGGCGGCNAAAAAAAAAAAAAAATAAAATTTTTAATATATGAAAAAAAAAATTTACAAAAAAAAAAAAAAACCGGGATTAGGCGGGATAATGCGCCGCCAAGGCGCATGCATTATCCCGCCTTTTTGAACCAAACGCATTTTTACACGCATTGGCCGAATTCAACGTCTTTTCGACCCTCATCGTGCCTAGGCGGCGCATTTTCGCACCTTTTAGAACATGGCCACACACTATGCCCGCCTATTGAGTCTGTAGACCAAAAGCCCACAACACTTGAGTATGTTTCTTCTTCTGTGCTATTTAGTGAGTGGTTGGAAGTTTTGAGGCACTGATTATGAGCACTTTTTAAAGTATTGATTTAGAACATTTATGAACGAACTAATTTTGAGTTACTTTAATGCATATTTTTAAAATAATTCAACATATATTTGAAAGTTTATTATCCATGTGTTCTGAAAGTTTTTTACAAACATAAAATTATATATGTATATTTCTTAATGAAATTTCAATTTATTGTTTCTTGTATGAAATTTTTCACTCATAAGTAATGTTTTACTTATATGTAATTCTTGTCAACATATAAATTAATATTTAACTTAAAAATTTAATTAAAATTTTAAGTTAGTATTTTTTACTTATAAGTAAACTTTATTATTATAAGTTAATTTTGCACTTTTAAACAATTTTAAGTGATTTGTTTACTTATAAATCATTTTTTAATATTTTAAAAGTAAATTTTCATGGTATTAGTAGTATTTTATTTTATAAACACGTTTTTTTTTAATAAATATAAAAGCGATTTTTATCTTATAAATAATTTTTTCCTTATGAGTAATCTTTAATTATAATGTAAATTTTTAGAAATAATTTTTTTAGTTAATATATTTTTATTTACAATTTAATTTTGAACAAAACATGTTGGTAGGAAATAATTATTATATAAAAAATAAAATTAAAAGAGAATATGTGAAATGATTAAAACGATTTGGTAATTTGAATAAATCGGTCAAAATTACAATATACTGATTTTTGTTTATTTTTAAATTATCCAAAATCAATGCCTAAAAAAATAACAAATTATCAATTTTTTCAACCCCTATGAACGGTGCCATTCGAATCGGGTCAAAATTGATGAGATTTTTTCAATTTTTTGCATTTTCATCCATATTTCAATGTATTATTGTTAAAAATGTCATTTTCATCGATTATTATCTAATTTTTTCAATTAAAAATTGTAAAATGACAAATATTCCTTTATATTTAAATAAAAAGAAAAGAAAAATAATAAACAAATTGCAACCATACTTTACTTTTCTTCAAAAAAACACAAATAAATGAAATTAGAAAATCAAAAAAGAAAAGAAAAATCTTCTTTTTTCCTCTCTAAAAAATCACGAACGGCCTCTCCGCCAACACTCTCGATCTCGTCCTCCCAATCTGACACGACGACGGCGCCGATCTCTGCCCATGCCTTCCTCTCCCACCTCTCCCAGAGCCACCCCTGGTACAAACTCCTTGATCGCTCTTCCTTTGCCTGTCTCGACTCTTTATCTAAGCCGCCTCTCGCATCTACAAGAACACCTCATACTTTCGCATCAATTACATTTCTCTAATAGCACTTTCAATTGGTACGTGGCTTTTCCTTTACTTATTCTATCCTTTAGATCGACCAATTGTAATCGTGGGACGCACATTTTCGCCTTGTGAGATTTTGGGGGATTTTGGTAGTATCTACTGTTGTTGTAGTGTTCTTTTAAAAGCATTGGGATCGCTGCTCATCTCAACTAGAGATGACAACGGGTGGGTTCGGGGCGGGGCACCCCGCACCACCCTACCCTGTCACGCCACGCCACTCCCCCACCTCGCCCCGTGCCAAGCCACACATAAGACGGGGTGGGGGGAGGGGTTCGGGGTGCGGGCTTGAGCCGTTTCCTGCCCGTTTAATTTTTTTTAACAAAAATTTCCTATTAATTTTTTTTTAATTTTAAGTTTTTTAATTCTTCATGGGGTGGGTTTGGGGCGCTTCGGGGCGGGCACCCCCGCCCCCACCAAACTGTTGGGATGGGGCAGCGTCAGGGTGGATTTTTTTTGCCATCACTAATCTCAGCTTTGCTTGTAGCCTGCCGTTGTCTGTACACATGATACATTCCACGTTCTCGAGGATTTGTTCATGGACATGAGTTGGAGATAAGCTGAAGCAACCTGCTTTACGAGGCGATTGCAGATGAAAATATCGAACATTAATTGAGCTTGGTGAGATACGCTGGACCTCGAGGAGTTGACTGCAACTGAGGGTAAAAGGTCTTTTAGTGAAGTATAGCTATGGGAGGCTAGCTTGATCGGAAATAGCTTGAAATCATTGGAGTGAAATGATGATGATGATAAGGTAGAGGCAGAGTTCGTGGTAGTAGTGGACGAGGGTAAGATTAGAGGGGATCACCTCAACTGAGGTTGAGATGAAATTTCAACGCCTGTAAGAAGGTGGTGCCGACGTTGGTGGGAGAGAGGGAGAGGGGCGAAGAAGAAGAAGGATTTTTTTTAAATTTAATTTATTTAAAATTTATCATTACTTTTTTGAAAAAAAGTGGAAGTACAATTGCTATTTGTGTCTTTCTTTTTATTTTATTTTATTTGAATATGTAAGTATATTTGTTATTTCATAATATTGTATTTGAGAAATTGAATAAAAATTGATGAAAATGATGTTTTTCATGGTGAAAAATTGAAAATTAATGTAAAAATACAAAAAAATGAAATGTATATACGATTTGCACAGGGTCAAATGTAGGAACGTAAGTCCATTTTCAAATTTTTGTTTGTTAGAGTATCTCCAAGAAACTCTCTATTTTTAAAAAGTATATTATATTATTTGGAGAGTATTTATAAATTTAGAGAGTTAAAATTTTAAAGTGCTCCAACAAGTTTTTTATATTTAATACCTAATTTTACTACTCCCAAAAAATATTTATTATTTTTCTTTATCTTTTATTTTAACTAACTTTTATATTTATATTTTTTTATTATTTTTCTACATTGAAAATTGAAACTTTTTGAATGCATTTAATTATAGAGAGTGAGTTTGGCTATCTTCAAATTTGAAGAGTCAAACTCACTCTTTAAATTAAAATGTTAATTTGAAGAGTCTCTTTAAATATGATTTTAAATATTGACTTTTTGAAATGGAGAATATCTTATTTTAAAGAGTCATGCTCTAATGTATAAACTGACCCTAAAATATCATCTTCAAACTAGGTTTGATTTTCTCGGTTTCTTAAATTTCATTGAGCTTATCTTGGAATTTTGAAAATTTCTTGCGGGAGGCTCAGAACTGGCTGATAGTTAGAGCCCGTAAAGTTGTAGGCACGAAGGTTTGAATTCTGGAAAATCGAACTGTATTGAAGTTATAGGACCGGAATGTACTCAATTTTGGTGACTTAGAAGTTGATTATTACGCTATTTAAGTGTTTCTTTGAAACCTTCATAATGGAACCAAAAGTTGAAGCAACTGAACTGCAATATAGATCCGGAATTTGCGGGCCCAAACCCGGAGATATCGTGTTCGGATTCGATGATATCCACGGACTAATCCCCGCACCGCCACCCCCGGAGACCGCCAGCTACTACACTGCGCTTCTCGAACTTCCAGCACCACAAGCAGTTGAGCTCTTGGTCAACTCTCCGGAAGCCGCGGACGAAGTATTTCCGACAAAACCCAACATCTCTCATTTTCCTGTGCCGCATATATTTCCTTCGAATATTGCCCTCATTGATCAGGCTTCGAAATTTTCTGCCTTAGCAATGGCTGATAATTCGCCGGAAAATTACTCAATGCTGTCCGCTTCGATCTCGAAGAAGCTCGATGTTGTCAAGCAAGAGCATATAGACTCGGATTCGAACCCGAATTGTTATTCTCCGGTAGTTTCTGACCAGAATCTGAAGTCCGGTAAGCGAAAGGAAAGGGAGAAAAAGGTAATTTCATAACCATTAACGACGATTTTTGAAACCCATTTCATTAAATTTGATATCTGTAACGCATTGATTATATAGTTACAAATTTTTTATATTATTTGATGAATGGTTTATTTTCAGGTTAAAGAATCGAACACAAAGAGCAAAAGAGTGTTATCAAATGAAGCCTCTGAAGACGGCGGAGAGAAGCTGCCATATGTTCACTTCAGAACTCGCCGTGGCCTAGCCACCGATAGCCATAGCTTAGCTGAAAGAGTAAATTATTTTAAGCTTATAATCACCAGTTAATCATTTGGCTTAATCTTGATTAGTAATAGTAAAATGTGATTAGCTTTAATATTTAGTCCGTCTGGGCGTGATTGTGCCAATTTCACAGTTCATTCTTACTTCAAATCATCAGGGCTCACGTTTGAAATTTGGTCCATTTTCCAGCTTTCGAAGATTGGAGATTGTCTATTTTACCCTCAGGCCTCATTTATGCATAATGTGTACATTTGATAAGGGTAAACATGGAAATTTTGCCTGTTAAGGCTGTAAATGTGCTCTGCAAATTGTCTAAAAATTAGACATTTTTAATCAATAAAAAATGTGCATTTGAATGATAAACGTTCCAATTTTTAATTTCTATTAGGTTTTTAGCAGGCCGAGACAGGGGCTTAATTCGGTTATGTTTATATAGGCCAGGAGGGAGAAGATCAATGCCCGAATGAAACTATTACAGGAACTGGTCCCAGGATGTAACAAGGTAACCTGTCTTTTTCTTTTATTTTATTGGAAAGAAACCCCTCGTAAATATTTAGTAGTTTGGTTCTGGTGATCATGTGTGACAATGAAATTTTTTATGTCTACGAGTGTGATTAGATATTTTGTTCCTGCTTAATAGTACGTCTTATTCCTTTTGTTTTCAGCTTTTTGCCCTTTTCATTGGGTCTTTATCTGTCCATTATAAGGACATTTTTGTCATTTAGTTAGCAGTATCTTTTTCTTTTCTTGGACCATGATTCTCGCGGCCACCAAAAAATGGGGATCAATAAGTATTAATGGTTTTGTTTTTTTCTCTGATTAGCTTGGTTTTTGCCGCTGGAGATCTTCACATAAGTTTGAACTATGTCTTGAACATATGATCTAAAAGTTTAAGCTAAGCTATCATACACATTTATTTATCTAAATTTCTTTTGCAAAACATGGCTTCTCATGTGCTCTCCAAATTATTTCTTAAATTCCAAGCCCCAATCCGTGTATAGTTCTCATAATTGGGTGGCAAATGGACTTGGACTCATGCCTTTGCCTTGTGTTCCAATATCATATGTTAAACCACTCCATATGAAAGATTTAAGTGATTAGAGACTGGACACATTTATTTATTTGAATTAATGTTTGAGCATGATAGTTATTACACAGGTCTTACTTTTAAATTTAGGTCTAGCTAGTATAGGCAAAAAGTAATTAAGATATCAATTAATCTAGAAAGTTATACGACAGTTTTCTTCAAGACTAGACATTAAAATATAAATGTTAGGAATGGCTAGATTGTTTGCTATATAATTAATGAAAGAAGAAGGAAAGACAAAAATTAGTTTTTTTAGTAGATTTTGATAAAAGTTGATGGAATGTGTGGCAGAAAAGTTGTGGGTTCCATTAAATGCGTTGTTAAAATTATTTGTTTACTTTGACTTAGATTTTAATCAACTTTTATAGCAGAATCAAACTGGAGATAAATTTGATATGGTTCGAAGCTTTTTGGACCCACACTTAGAAAGTTATTCGCTATCTGGGGTCCTATTTCTACTCATTTTTTATATTTTTCTTCATCCTTGATCAGAAGTGTATATTTTGGAGTTGACAAGAGAATTGAAGACACACTAATTGCATGAATTTTTAAAGTTAGGAATTTGAGTGATTTCAAAAGGAACAAACAGTATCAACTAATATAGATGGGACTGGCCGTTGTATGTTATATAAACAAAGATTGAGGTTATCGTTCATTAGTTCTTGCTCTTTGTGTTACAAGCAGAAAGAGAAAAGAACCGCTAAAATTACCATGGTTAAATCTTTTCTGGATCATCGATCCTGGCCTACTAAAGTTTACGGAACCGTGTCAATATTAACGTTGTCAGGTGCTGGACTCAAGAAAACAGTAGAAGTAATTGATAGACTCCTATCAAGCTCTAAAAGAACCAGAAGAATCGAGTAGTTAATATTAACAAATTCTGGTAGATTTGGTTACAAAATACTTATAAATAGAGAAGAGGTAGAATCACTTCTTCTCTTCTATAATCCTTCAGCAAAATGATCACCTATAGAACCAACAGCAGCCATCAAGAACCCATCAAAATGATCAGCCATCGGGAACCTAACAAAATGGTATTCGGGAACCTAACAAAATGGTATTAGAGCAGTTGAGATCGGGGAAAATGTCTTTTATAGATCGAGTGGTAGCCTTGTAGGTGAGAATTGATGGAATTTTGATGGAAGTGCAGGAAGGTCTGGCACACTGAAATTTGAAATGAAGAGGGTTATTACTAGGATGATGGAGAAGCTCGACTTGATGATGGAAAAAATGGGACAAGCAGGGGAAGAAAAAGGTCAGGCAGTGCGGATGAAATTGGGGCAATTACTGACAGCCATGACCACATAGAAGAATCAGGGAAGGCAGAGGCACAAGGTTGAATGCTGGAAATGCCGATTTTAGAGGTACTTGAAACTCTATTGTCGGCAAATCCTGAAGCTGTGATGGAAGACATTTTTATTAAGGGGCTGAAACCAGTAATTAGGACTGAAGTNGAAATTGGGGCAATTACTGACAGCCATGACCACAGAGAAGAATCAGGGAAGGCAGAGGCACAAGGTTGAATGCTGGAAATGCCGATTTTAGAGGTACTTGAAACTCTATTGTCGGCAAATCCTGAAGCTGTGATGGAAGACATTTTTATTAAGGGGCTGAAACCAGTAATTAGGACTGAAGTCAGGGTGATAAAGCCTTTGGGTTTGGGTCATATTAGAGAGCTGGCCCAACATGGAAGACAAGAATGAATTAGTGAAGCAGACCCAAATGAATTACAGTCCAAATAGTAAAAATAATTCCCTTAGCCCAAACTCTTTTAATGACCCATTATTATACCCATCTACTCACCTAAATATCTCAACCCACTCAATACAAATCATCCACCCAAAAACTAACGTTGTTACAGTGCTTCAACCACTGAAAATGACAAGGGAAATTCCTTTGGTAGGTTCAACTAGTTATGGGATTTGCATGGATAACATTCTAATTCTAGGTGGTCGTTTGACTACACGAGTTAACAGCTACAACAAGCTTATTCCAAATTTGGTTCCGAATTTTGAAGTTGAAATATACTTCCACCTCGAGGACAAGGTGGACTTTGCGGCAACGGGTAATGATAGACTCCTATCAAGTTCTAGAATGACCTAGAAGAATTGAGAAGTAGTTAATAACAAATTCTGTTATATTTGGTTACAAAATACTTATTTATTAGTGAAATTTGGTTTTAGCTATGTGCTGATTTGTGCAAAATCTGTTCTAATAATGTTAATTATAGATTTATATCATTTCCTAAGGATTTATTTTGCGACTTGTTCTTCCACATTTGAATCATTTTAAGATTGTATGTGATATTTTGGCAGGTTAGTGAAAAATAAAAACTTTTCGAGGGAATATGAGCCAAAGCAATAGCAAAAAAAAATTTCCAATAGAAAATCAACCAAGTTTTGTCTTCTCAATATTTTCGCCTTACCGGTGCTGAGCATGGCTGCTAACACAGCTTCTTATTTGCCACTGGTTTGCCATGCAATTTTAATCAAGAAAAATTGATGACAAAGAAAACAGAAAGGGGAAGAAGAATTTTCATTCGAGGAAATCATGTGCAATTTAGAAAATCTTAAAATAAAAAAATTATGATAGAGGAAATGGTAGAACTTAATGTATAATGTGCTACTAGCAATGTCATTAATTGTGTGTGTGTGTGTGTGTGTGTATACATAAGTCTAATGAGCCAAATATTATGTTAAGCACCGATAACATGTCATCTTAATTGTAAAGTATTGAAATCTGGTTTTACCTGATAACTTAAGGTGGATATTTGTCTCGGTAAAATAACTAAGATGTTGTTGTTAATTTGGTTCTACAGATTTCAGGTACCGCAACGGCTCTGGATGAGATAATAAATCATGTACAAACCCTTCAATCTCGAGTGGAGGTTAGATTTAGCGTCCTTGCCACTTATGTATGAATGCTAAACTCAATGTGTTGGTTTATCCCTGTTCTGAATTTCAATCCAAAGGGATGTTACGAAATAAATGACGATTTGAGACTTGGTGCATTTTAAAGACAACATGATTTGACATTGTCACTAAATCTAGAGACATTGCTAGGTAATAAAAGTTGATTTTATCCTTCCAGATCACTGATTTTGATCACGGAACAATATTAATAATAGACTCAACTTATTAATAAGTATAAAAGCTGGGCCAGTCTTGTACTCAGACATGTTTATTGCCTTTGACCGTCTGCTGATTGGTAATTTTTCTTTCACTTCAGTTCTTATCTATGAGACTTGCCACTGTTACCCCAAGTTTTGATTTCAACCACGACACTCTCTTGGCTGCAGAAGTAAG
>CAIGRO010002532.1:0-14822 GCA_903798355.1 Fraxinus baroniana
ACCCTTACTTCCATTGCTACATTAACTTTAGAGATTTAAGAACTATTTTTTGGTGCCTACAACAGCAAACCACTCACTCAAACCCTTCTCAATAACATGGATAAACAATCACGGAACAACAAAAATAAGCACGACATAAATGCAATATAAAGTAAAAGAACATACCTATATAAGAAAGATTTAAAAGGTAACAATGGAGAACAGAACCAACACTAAGCAAAAATATCGGCGGAAAATAAGATTAGGGCACATAAATAGTAAAAACAAAAGGGATGCTTGAAGAAGATGCATATTTATATGTTCGGACGAAAGGCTTGGGCCATCGAATGAATCAATAGTAGATTTTGACATTTCCAAATCTCCTTATAATCGTAGCCATCAGATATCAACAAGCGTCTGACTTGTATTCGAAAAAGACACGGTTGAGACTGAGCATAGTCACACGCATAAAATGCGTATGGTAGTTTATCCTAGAAACACGCGAACATGACAAATCATGGCATTTCTCTTCAATATGGCCCACATCAACTCCTGCCAACAAAGGAAAGTACAAATAAGTTAGCAAGGTTGAAAAATACAACAAGTCCTAGATTTATTATGAATAATCAAACCGAACTTCAAGGTCTATTTGTTGATGAACGACCAAGAGAAGAATAAAGCGAGCCCCACATATAAGTTCATAGCTTGATCCGCGAACTTCGTTGACTGTCTGCGAAGCTTCTAACAACACGCAAAGTAATAGATACATAAAATGGTTCCCACCAACTTAGCGAACCTTTCCTTCATCAAAGCTAGCTACAAGCTGTTAATACAATACACGTGGTCTAACGAAAAAAACGTGATATTCATAACAAAATCGGTTGTAAGGTAACCCATATGAATCCACCATGTGTAATATTGCTTAAATGATTGAACTGCCCCAAAATTTGGAGGAGTAAAGTATGTAATTCAAATATTTCTCTTTTAAATAGCTATTTTTACTATTGCTTCAAGTTTGGACATCGAAACTAATGAGTTTAGGAGGAGAAAATCATAGTTAGGCGAAAGGATTTATTGATTCGATTTTTACCATTGATATACATGACTCAATAACATAGTACACAATCACCACAAAAATTTCAAGTCACAAATTTGTTATAAAATGAAAGATCGTTCAATCCAATTACAAAAATAAATCACATAACCATAAGACTGCCTTTACTAATCACATGCACACACTAACAAAATTATTTAATTCTTAGTACACAAAATTTATCAAAATCCCCGCTCTATACAATTTTTTGGAAAATGGGATTTAATTACTTTGTGACAATAATATAATATTTTGTTTTAATAAATACAGGTATTTTACGAGGATCCTTGTATAGTGCCTTTTACAAAAGAATTAATTCATTAATATTGTTCTTCCTGATTACATCTTCAAACCATTGGGCCTTCTCTAGCATTCTTCAATAACTCAAAACATCAAAGATTTTGTGTGTGCGCACAATAATAAAAATAAAAAAAAATAAAAAATAAAAATCTTAATTAACCTCAATAGAATTGCTTATTTATAAATTGGGCATGACTCGAATAGGGAAACATTTCATAACCTGAAAGGACTCTTCCCTTTAGTTCTAATCCAAATCAATTTTTTACCATATATGAATGACACATGCATGACACATACGACACGTCTTCGTCCTACTAATTAATTAATTTCACTACTATCGGTAAGATAACCTTAAAATTTATTTTTCAGTTATTATTTTTAATCCACAAAAGGGACCTAATCAACCTCAATTAAATTATACTCCAATAAATTAATCTTGACATGGTCAGCTCTTAATAGGTCAATTTAATTTATTAATTTCGTTCTATTTAACTGAAAGAACGAGATTGCACCCTTAGTCTAATTGAAGTAACATAAATTATATAAACAATAACTAAATTTGTTAACTTATTTTTCTTACGTATTGCATGGCCCATGTTGAATATTCGTAACAAAATAAAATGATCAAAATACCCTTTTTCTAATAAACATGGATCATCAATCCCATTTTTATGTGACACTACCATTTGATCATATACAATAGTAATTCAACAATCAATATCGAATTACTGAGTTTATATATAATAGTCCACTAGAAAATTCATTGAGGTCATGATCGTACATTCGTACATAGTAAATAGGTTATGATGACATATTTCAAATATCTGTTGCTCGAAGTTTATGTTCTTAGAAAAGCTTTTTTTATGTTGTCTTCGTTGATTGGAGAGGCATGGTCCATCAACTCCTAATAAATTGATTTAAAAAATTGTAAGTTATTTTAGTAATCTTTTATTTTCTTTAACGTAAAAAGCTCTGTCGAAACCTCCTTGATGTTTCTTATCATGAATCGTGAACCCTTCTTCACAGGTGTTTTATTCAATAAGACGTGTGGGGTAAGTAGAATTTAATTCACACGAGAATAAATGTATATAGAGTGAACTGCCTATTTAGTCACTGAACTTTCAGCCATGCACGCAAGGGGTCATTGAACTTTCAAAATAACGCAACTAGTCACCGAACTTTACAATTCGTCATCCCAGAAGTCAATGAGCAAACGACCGTTGATAAATTGGGCGAAATTTCTACGTGGCAACTGATATGACGAGACAACTCAATGAATTTAACCACCTCCTCAAAATTGCTACACACGTGGAAATTCCTGCTTGTCAAACACATTTTTTTTAGAAAAAAAAAAGTGGCAAAATCTAATAAACCCGTCTCTTTCTCCCAAATCTTTTTGTAAATAAATAAATTTTTAAATTTCAATTTCTTTGTGGAACGATAAAATAATATTCTTTAATAAAAAATATAACAGGAATTCCCATAAATTTAAACTAAACAAGAAAACATAGCCACAAATTAAATATTTATTTTTGAACAAATAAAACTGAATAATAATTTAAAGAAAAAAATGAACTTAATATTTTATCTATTTCATCCCTCTTAACAATCTGCATCACCATCCCCCACAGTTCCAATTGACCCAAACTAACTTTTAAATTTTTTGTAAGAGTGAGTATTTAAAAATATATTCAGTAAGATACGTACAATTTTCATACATAATTTATATTAAATAATTTATGCATGAATTGCCAATGATCACTTGGTCACCGAGATACACCATAAGAGATGAGTGGCATGTAATGTTATTTTATTGCATATAAATTGTGGTTATATTTTCATGTTTAGTTTAAATTTATGGAAGTTCCTGTTATAATTTTTTATTAAAGAATATTATTTTATCGTTCTGCAAAGAAATTGAAATTTTTGAAACACTGTGTTACAAAAAGATTTGGGAGAGAGAGACGGGTTTATTATATTTTGCCACTTTTTTTTAAACGTATTTGACAAGCTGGAATTTCCACGTGTGTAGGTGGCTAAATTCATTGAGTTGTCTCGTCACGTCAGCTGTCACATGGAAATTCTGTCCAATTTATCAACGACTATTTGCTCAGTGACTTATGGGATGACAAATTGTAAAGTTCGGTGACTAGTTGCATGATTTTGAAAGTTCAGTGACCCATTGCGTGCATGACTAAAAGTTCAATGACTAAATAGGCAATTCACTCATGTATATAAATTGGTTGGCTTCTTTAATGTTGAGGCCTACTCTATGATATATTGGAACACAAATGTAGAAGAAAGAAAATCCTTCGTAAAATCTCTTGTTTCCACTCTACAACTATACCATATTCTATCGTTTTAAGTTGTTTATTTTCCATGTTGCAATAACCACTTATCAAAATTTTGTTTTAACTCTTTCTTTTATGTCCATGGAAGAAATTATTTACATTAGATTCATCACTAACTTCTTGTCCTTTTTATTTTCTTGTCATTTCATTAGATTCATCAATAAATTTACTAATTCAATGTAATTTTTATTTTCTTGTTATTTCATTATGTTCATCACTATATCCACTAATTCAATATAACTAAACCCTTTAGATGGCAACATATCATGTTAATTTTTCGTCCTCTCTTCAAGCGAGAAAATAAGAATAATCGCAAAATTAATTTATCAAGTAGCATTAATCTTGATTAAATTCGAAAATGTAAAAATAATGTAAAAAAGAACTATTTCACAACTAGGTCGCTTGAAATATATAAGTGTCAACAAGGGATGCCTTCTTTCTTCGGCATCTACCCATAAGAAAAGAAAAGAAATCTTGTTCGAGTGTCACGTCAAATATAAATACCATAAAATTTGTCGATCATCTTTCTAGTGCTATTGGTGACAATTTCTCAAGTTTTACATCTTTATCAGGAGTACATTACTACATGTGCAGTAAACATCAAATGGGCTAATCAGCACCATAAATTGCTATGTAAAGATGTGGATATAAATCTATATGGATGGACCATCTAATTCTTGTTATATTAACGTCTATAAACGCATGAAAAGACCTAGAACTTGGGATATATACAAGCAAATCCGATTTTTCTCAAAAATTAAATTATGGAATGTGGAGTTCACTAAAAAATAACAATGTGAAACGACACTTCATTGCATATAGTTGAATTCCCGTCTAGGATTGCATTGTAAATCTAGTTGAATAATCATTATCTGGAAACAAAAATGATAGAAGTTATTGCAAACAGAATTGGTTAGAAACTATAATGGTTGGACCAAATGGAATTTATTGTTGATATTACGAAGAATATTGTGAATGTACTGTTTATTCCATCATAATTCAATTTTTAATAGTGACTGACTTTGACAAGAGAAGGAATGACATGCCAATAGTACTATTGTATTAATGATTTTAACAATAATTTCACTGCATTTATAGAGCTAGCTGCAAATATATCAAGGTTATGATGCATGCATGTATGGACCAAAATCTTATTTAGGACCACCAAAAAAATTGCAATAAGTTGGTCCAAAAAAATTAATTTCTTTACAAAAATTAGTTCGATCTAGGCAATGCACCGAATATATTATACTTTTTGTTAAATAAACAAAATTTCAATGGGTGTTATCTAAATACATGAATATGCAAGTATATGAACATGTAAATACATGAATCTAATTAAAACATGCATGTAAATTAACTGCTATAGAAGTATTTTATAGAAGTTTGAGTTTAGAGAAAGAAAAAAATTATATTTAAATTGCGTCTTCAATACATTATTTACGTGCAAGCTAAATTTATTTTTCCATCAAAAATTTGATTGGTGTATGCTTTCCACAATGAAGTGGCGACGACCATATAAGTTGAACTCGCGACAGTTGTGTACTCGGATTTAAGTTGAAATACATCATCTAAAAACTTGGATCTTTTAAAAAGGAAATAAATTCATTTACTTAAAATTTGTCTTCTACAAAAAAATTCACATTAGACAATTCCTTGGGCATTTTTTTTTTTTTTAATTGTTATGGTATAGCATATATAATGTGTTGTGAAAAGAGGAGATGATATTGGATTAATCCATATCAGATTGTTGGAGAAAATAAGATATTATAGCCACGATATGAAATAATTGATCACAAGAACACAAGAATAAAATAATTTGTGAAGAATGAAAATTTTATTATAATAAGAAGAAAGAATACAAAGATTTGTATTTACAACTTTGTCTAACTTAATATAAATTATAATGAAGAGTCAACTATATATACCCAAATAATAGAATTGTAGTTGAAGTAAAATGCAAGAAATAAAGTCCAAAAAATAGTAGATGAAGAAAAATTGTACGTGAAAAAAACATAGCAGGTGGCGCCTTGGCGACACAGTGGCGTCTGCGTCGGGCCAAAATTCATGTCCTCTCTTTAGTCCTTTATTTCAAAACTTGATTTTCTTCATCACAAAATCTTCTTCAAGTCAACACAAATTCCTACTCTAAATTGGGCTTTCAAGTGAAACTTCAATTAGAATCTGCCTAGTAAATTTGAATAGGATTTCACAATAACATTCCAAATATAATTCTTCTTAATATGTACTCTAATTAGAAATCTCAATTATCTTCAGCAAAGAATTCAGGTCATACCTTAATTCTAACAATCTCAACCTCGACATGAATCTCACCATAATGAACAAAATTTCAAAGGAAAAAGTCTTCATGGACACAAATTTCACAGCAAGGAGTAAACTTGAATTTTTCAATGAAAAACACGAACGAACTTCTCTATGAAAAATTCAAACTGAAAAATATTCTTTACCTTTGCTACCTCAAATAGGGGAACAAGTGATCTAATGACCACCAAACAAGGCTAAAACAAGTCTTGTAATAGAATCACAACTGAATACATTAAAAAAATGATAATAGCTAGAATCAACACTATTAATTGTAATCGGTTCATCAACTAAATCAGCATAATTGTACCGATGTAGAATCATAAGGTAAAAAGTGGATATGTTTCTAGTAGTTGAATACAATGACACGACAAATGATGGTGACTAGGTGGATTCTTTCATAACTTCTAAATTTAACTAAGATGTATTCCTTAACGAAGACCCCAAAGTAGATACCAGTAGTACAAAATCCAACTTCAAATTTAAAACTTCATATGTTGAAAACAAATCCCGATTGGGAGTCATATTAAAAGTGTAAGTTATATAAAAAATCCAAGTTTCGTCAGGTTTAGAGTTGTAACCAGATATAAGTAAAAGCTCTCCATCACTATTAGGATTTTTTTGCAATACTTGAATCCCCTGAAATTCCTGATTGTTGATTTCAAATTAATTTTAATTTATTATGCAACTTACAATAATTGTTTATCAAGTGCACATTTTTCTTGCAATAATTACAAAATTTAAACTTAGATTTTGACACCATAAACAATGAGGACATCTCCATAACCCTCAGATGCAATAAAATGCTTCATTTTCTCCTTTGAATATAAAGCATGGTAGACTTCTTCGATGATGAGAGTAACACGACTATATAAAATCGTGTCTTTAAAAAACATGTATTAAGTGGGAAATGAACACAATAAAATTAATCCCAAATCTTCATCATATTTGATTTCCAAGATCTTCAAATCAACAAAGATTTCTTTAAAAGCAGTCAAGTAATCCTCAGGAGATCTACCTTCTGTCATATGGTGATAATATAGACGTTATTTCATATACAATTTGCTAGTAAGACTCTTCATCATGTATAATTGCTTCAATTTTAACCATGATGCAGCAGGTGATTTCTCCTTTAAAATGTCCTGAAAGATATTATTTGAAAGATAAAGATGTATTTTAGATAGAGGCCTTTCGATCCATTGTTTTTCCTCCAGAGTCCAAGTTGTGGACATCTTGTCAAACCTAACAACGCTTTGTCCAAATCCATCTAAGCAAATACTGCTCTCATCTTTACTTACTAAGAAGGAAATCTTGTATTGTAATCCAATAGCAAAATATCATAATTCATTATTACCATCACCAAAAACCTTGATCTTCCCAAGAATATCAATACCAAATGCTTTGATATCAATTTGTTGTGAAAATCGATGATAATATCATATTTGGAAAAAAATAAGAGATTATAGACACAATATGAAGTAATTGATTACAAAGATATAAGAAAAGAATAATATGTAGAGAATAGAGATTATATTATAATATGAAGAAAAAATACAAAGATTTGTATTTTCAACTTTGTCTAACTTAATCTAAATCATAATGAAGAGCCACTATATATATTATATATATATGAAACAAATAAGGGATGTCCAAACTCTAATATTAGAATTGTAGTTGAAGTAGAATGCAAGAAACGAAGTTCGAAATGGACTAGATGAGGAAAAATTGCATAGGGAAAAATAGAGTAAGTGGCGCCTCAACATTAGACCGGGGCCCCTAAAATCTCCATGGCGCCGTGATGCCCACTCTCAGGTCCTTTACTTCATAATTTGATTTTCTTTATCCCAAAATCTTTTTCAAGTCAAACACAAACTTCTACTTCCAATTGAGATTTCAACTAGAATTTCAATTAGAATTCGTCGAATAAATTTGAATAGGATTTCACAATAGCATTATAAATAAAATTCTTTTTAATATGTACTTTAATTAAAACTCCTAATTATTTCCAACAAAAAATTCAGGTCACGCTAATTTTAACACAATGATGTCTTTAGTTTGAACAGTCATGCTCCTTCTCTTTGTTGATCTATTGTTTTAGATCTCTTAAACTTGTTTATTTGATCTGGTAATGTAAGAGATATCAACAATTTAAATTTAAAAATTAAACTCTCAACAATGTCAATGAATGGAGTAATGCTATAAGTATCCATTATGAATATTCTCATGTGATGTGACATTAAATGATAAGATTAATAAAGTAAATTTCATTTTTACACATTTAGCCCCTATTTGAGCTCTGATTTTTAAAATTTATTTTTTCTCAACTCACTTTTAATTATACATTCTCCCAATAAAATAATTTTGCGTGTAAACTTTAACCATACATTCTATAAAAAACTCACTTTTTACAAAATATATTCTAAAAAACTGAGGATCAAACATTTCACCACGTATCATCTACAACATCACAAGGGAATAATCTTACTGGAAACATAATAAGACCATGTTTGACAATCATTATTTTCAAACTTTTTATTATACGTACTTATTTTCAACCACTTATTTATACAATAAAAATATTATGAGGGTGTTTGGTGGGGATTAAAATTAGATTTTTAGCAAATTGTGATAAAACTTTTTGAAATGTATGGTTGAAAAGTTGTGGGACCCATAAAAGATGTGGTTAATATTAATTGTTTGACTTGACTTAGATTTTAATCCGGACCAAACATGACTTATATATGTAAATTCAAAACATTTCATTGCGTTCACACGCCAAATGTGAGTTGACAAATATTGGTAAGTTATGTGCCGATAGAGATGGAGAATATATATGATAGTTGTTATAACTAATGTAAAAGAAATATAACAAAATCAAACCTCGTTCCTCTCACATTTTAGGAAGATATTATAAGAAATAGTTAAGGGGATTCACCGTATCTTTTTGGGGGTGTCCCGAACTGATCTTCTATATATGTAACATGTCATATATTAACCAATCCGCTAATGTAGATCTTTGATGACGATTCGAAGATTACATACTTAGTCATTCATGTTAATGTTTTGTAGCCATAAGTTGTGCGATTAACCCTGACAACTTCTTTGAAATTTGATTTGAAATATTATATCCTATTAAGGACTAATACCTTTTAATTCGTCCTAAACTTAGTGGTTAAACTCTATTCTATGATTTTACTTGATGGGAGGAGGTTCGGAAGAAACAAAAAATACTATAAACTACCAATATAAAAGTTTATTGGTGTCTATGGTTAATACTTACACGTTATTTTTTTATGTATTAGGATTGATTATAGGAATACTCTAAAACAAAAAGGCTCATTATATCTACCGTAGATCTCATGAATAGGGCTAGTGGGTAACATTTTCAACAAAAATTAAAAATTAAAAGGGTGCTGTGTTAAAATACCCAAAAAAGAAAATATTATTTGAATAACAATTTCGTCGATATAAACATGTCTATTCATTACAATTTCTGTAACAAGAGATGTTAATCGACTCAATTTGGTTGCGAAATCTGATTGAGATTATGCTTATCCTTGGTTAGCAGGGTTTATGGCACTCCTTCGATGAGCATTATCTTGGGTCAATTGGCGATGAAAATTGTCTTTATTTTGACTCTTATCCTTAGCAATTACATCTCTTTCTTCGCACATCGATATCTTGAAACATACCAAAACTAAGAAAAAAAACACTACTAATAATCGCACCGATTTTAGATTCTTCAAATGTTATCCTATTTAGGAAAATAGAAAAGGAAAAAAATGGTTGACTTAATTCTATTCATTAATTATGTTAGTGTATTAACACGAAAATAATTAATTAAATTAATAATCACAAAACCGCGTGATTGGATGGAAAATAATGTGGATGGTCAGACTTATTTTCCACACTATATACATTCCAATGGATGAGTGGTATATTATTAGCCCCACCACTGGGATCTATTGTCCCGATTTCAACCAACATATGGAATAACATTATTGCGCTCAAGATTCTCAGTAATTAATTAATTAAGTAATGTTATTAATTAATCTTATGTCAATTAACAGATATTTTATGAAATAGATTATGTTAAATGTCTCCTGAAAATGATGCATTAGTAGATTTAGTTAATCAGTTGACAATTCACCCATCATTTTGTAATCGCAATTAGTAATTAATATTGGTTGATACCGTTTTGAATAACTGTATCAATAGGGAAAAAAAATTAAAAAAATATATGAATGGATGCTTATTTTCTTGAAATATATATTATGATATAAATTCTTTGGGAAAATTCATAAATGATCTACCTAACAACCTGATTTTCGAGAAAAAATAAAATATATCTAAAACAATTTTTTTTTTTTTTTTTATGTGATATAGGAAACGTTTCCAGAATTAAATTTACACAAAAAATTTAAAAATCTCGTGACAGAAGAAATTAAAGCCTAATGTTTACAACTCCATGAAATTTTCCTTTATGATTGATAATGATCAATAAAACTGTAAAATAAATTTTAATAATTTGAATATTTCATTTATTTAAATTGTTTTACTTTTCATGATGGTGGGACTGTTGTTTGGGAATGTTTTACTTCACAACCTAACAAAATAATTTCACATACCAATGTGGTCCTGAAACAAGTCTTAAAAAACACACACACACACACACACACACAAAATTCAAAAAGTGATATCAAGTGGGAGTCACTTTCTTTTCTAGTTGTAGAGGGTATTTGTAAATTTCGAAAAGCAAGAAACTGTTTCTTGTTTTCTTATTTGATTTTGACCGCGCTAAGTCTTGGATTTGAAAAAGGATTGCTAATCTCTATGGAGGCCCCTTCGGACATTACAGTCCAAGCTGTGATGGGAAAGATTCAGATTATATGGATAAATGTAGTCATTTTGGAGCAATCAAGAATAGGGTTTTGAGCGGGTGCGGGTAGGGGTGGGGGCTCGGGATGGTATGGTATGGTATGGATAAATTGATGGTATATTACATAATGGTAGGTTAGAAAGAAACTATAAACAATAGGTTCTAACAAGTACTAAATAACATTAATACTAAATAGCATTATTTTTAATATATTGTTAGGTTAAAAAAAAAGGTTCATAATATTACAAAGTAACATTCAAATAGCATGAACCATGCTACAATGCCAGAATATTTAATATAATGATTGACATAATATCACGTCACATTTTATTATTGGACTAAAAACAAAATCATTTCTATCACTTAGGATTCGGCACCGCTTCTAGCGTTATTCTTCTATCAAAGTGATTTAACCCAAATAGCATTATTCTTAACATATTGGTAGGTTAGAAAGAAACAATCAAGAATAGGGTTTTGGAGGGTGGGTGGGTTGGGGATGTTGACGATGCAGGGGCACAGCTAGGGTTTGGGATGCTTCCTTCTCTTGAAGATGTGACTTGTCTCAAAGTCACCACCATGCGATAAAAAGGTAGACGAAATTGATGTTGATTGATTTTCATGTGTCTTGCTGAGGAAATCTTGACATTACTTATACGTTATCTGTAGGTTTCCACAATATTTGGACAAAATTAATTAAGAAAAGTAAAACACACGTACACACACAAAAAATGTCGAAAATTCTTTGCAGCATTTTCTCAATTGGATTCAACATTGTAATCATTGGACATGCAACTTACGTACATAGCCAAATAACCTTAATTTTGCAAACACGCAAGTACTTTCTAGATAATTGTGTTCGATTAAACTTTTAACAATAATGCTAAATGTACACTCCTTTCTTTACATTGATTTTGATATTGTCTCTGTTTTTTGAAAATTTTGGACAAGAAAACTATTTTTCTTTGTTAACTGTCAAGTTGTGTTTTACCATAATGTTAAATTTACACTCCTTCCTTTACAATGATTTTGACGTTGTTTTTGTTTTTCGAAGATTTTGGGTGGGAAAACTAGTTTTTTTTAAAAAAAAATAAAAAAATTATCCAATGGTGTTTTGTCATATAGTACAAGAACATTATTGAACTTTTAAAAGACATTGTTTTTTTTTTTTTAATTAATTACATCTACATTTGCAAGTTGTATATAAGTTTAGACACAAATGATTATTTTAGACCTATAGAGCTATTCATGGTAATTTTTAAGTCTTGCGGAGCATATAATTTTAAAAAAAATTATCCAATGGTGTTTTGTCATATAGTACAAGAACATTATTGAACTTTTAAAAGACATTGTTTTTTTTTTTTTTTAATTAATTACATCTACATTTGCAAGTTGTATATAAGTTTAGACACAAATGATTATTTTAGACCTATAGAGCTATTCATGGTAATTTTTAAGTCTTGCGGAGCATATAATTTTTCGTGAAAGGTTTATTATTTATGCTTAACACCTAAACTGCCTTTACTTAAAAAATAAATAAAAAATAAGAAACATCTTCTCCAAGTTAGTCTCGTTGATGCAGCCCCCTCCCTTCCAACCAGTCAATCCAGTCCCCAGGTCGGCCAGGGGACTAGTGGTATCGACTGGCTTGGGGCTGAAGGTATGGTTTCTCTTTTCTTTTTCCTTTTAATAAAGGTAGCTTCGATATTGAGTATATTTTGAAAAACACTTTTAAAATCATAAAAAGGGAAAATGTTGTTTAACTAAGGTCTACGTTCTGCGAACCTCGCCCTCTCCTTGTGAGGCATATGTAATACCTGAGTGGAACAAAAGCCCGAAAGGTTTACACGAAGCACAGGCGAGTCATTCATCCAAACTGACTACAAACCGTATTAAGATATACGTGGGCATGACTTTAAGATCAATGAATGAGAGACACGTAAAATAATAAATAAAATACCAAATAGAATCATTTATAAATTAGCCAATAAGAAGTCGCCATCTCTCATCCTTCCTAAATGGCCGAAATTACCTCCAAAGCCCCGAAGGAAATCTATAAATAGACGTGCCTAGAATGAAGAATGATATGCAATATACAAGTATCTCCCTCCCAAATTGTCATATATCCTTTTGCTCTGATTTGAACATTAGAATCAACGAGTTTAGGAAGTAAAAATCATGTTTAGGTGAGATAAATTTATTGATTACATTTTTTATTGTCAATAAATTGGCGCCATCTGTGAAAAGTTCAACAAAAAAACATGAATCAATCCATTAAAATGGAGAATTCCTCAAGATCTGCAAAAATGATCCAAACGAAGGAAAATTAGGCAGTAGTTGAAGCGTCGAAGGATAAGAACCGAAAGATGAGCAGTGTTCTCTACATCTATTCCAATCGATGTGTCAAGCAATTGAATAAATAAGTCCTAAATTTAATATAAATAATAAAATTAGACTTCGAGAACTATTTGTTGAACTAAAGAATACGCTCCGCGAACCTCACCCTCTCTTTGCGAGGCATAAGTAATACGCGAGGGGAACAAAAGCTCAAAAGTTTCACACCAAGCACATATGAGCCATTCCCCCATCTAAGCTGACCATAAACCACTATTAAAATGCACGTAGACAAGTCCAAAGCATGAGTTCAAGGTTAATGAATAAAATGCATGTAAGCTAATGAATAAAACGGTATACTAAACATAATCGATTATAAGTTAGCAAATAAGAAGCCATATTTGTCATTCTTCCTGAATGATCGAATTACCCCAAAATTCTAAGGAAAATATATAAATATACGTGCCTGAGATGAAAAATGTATGCAATATACAAATATATTTCTTCCAAATAGTTACGGTCTTACGGATATGTAGAACCCTAATTATTGTTAGGATGCCTCAAGGCATCTTCAAACGTGTGTGGGGGAGTTGTTTTGCTAGCATGATGTGAATTGAGGGGATATATGCATGAGTGGTGAATTCATGTGGCATATGCTCATTTATTGCTGAAGAATCTTTAAATTATTGATTATGTAAAATTTCTACATGACTACATCCTCTCTCTGTCCCATTTATATATGTTTACTTTTCTTATTTTCTTGTTTCAATTATATAGTATTTTTTTTTATCAAGAATATTTTGTTTTGTTTGTTTATTAATATACCCTTATTTCTTTACTACTAATTATTGATAATTAAATGAGAGTAAATTAGGAAGTTTTTGACAAAAATTATTTTTTCAATAACATTAAATAAAATTTCTTAATCAGTATGAAAAACAAAACAAGATTATGTAAATGGGATAGAGGAAGTATTTAGGAAGATGGTACAGTCATTTCTTGCTGTGATATGTTCCCTCCAACTTCAAACGCCTGACCCCATTATCATCAACTAAACGGGAGATCCATAGAAAGCCACGTATATGGAGATATTTGCCTTCGCACAATATATATAATTTACTTACATCTATTTATTATATCTAAGCTAATAAAACTAACAAAGCTACTCAACTTACATTATAATATCATCTCATCGTCACAATAAGTTATATTATATAGGTTTCGATGGCAACATGACAAGTTGTTGTGCGGGAAGGTCAAAAAACTTGAACAAAACTTGAAAAAAAAAAAAAGAAAAAAAAGCTATTGGAGCTACTTGAGATAAAACGCAATAGGTTAACAATCTCTATTTAGGGATGGCAAAAAAACTCGTCAGCTTGGGTTCGGCTAGGAAAAAACTCGAGTTGGGCTCAGGTCGAGCCTCATTTTTTTTGGCGAAGCTTTGCTTGGCTCGACTCGGCTCGGGCCAAAAATAAGCTCGAGTCAAACCCAAGCTTTTTTTTTTTGCTCGTTGATAAGACTACATGAACATTAGTAGTATGCTACAATCACAAGAATTACATGAATT
>CAIGRO010002573.1:0-41129 GCA_903798355.1 Fraxinus baroniana
CCCTCATCCAATATTTCCTAAAGTATGCCCAAGCCCAAATTCAAACGCCATGGTCACCTTTGCTTGTTGGTACATGAGTGCTTTGCTCTTACCATTCATCGGTCATGAGTTCATTTGATGGCAATGTCTTCATCGAAAGCATTGTTGTGCGAGAACCAAAAGGGTGATAATAGCATCGAGGGTGAGCTGGTGGATCATATGCCTTCTGGAAACGCATTGAAGAACACGTGGATTTGTCATGTGTTTCATTGTTGGAAGCCTGTTTGGCCTTCGTTATTGGATTTTTGCTTACATGGAGGCTTCGAAAATCCCGCGGTGCAACAAGTACAAACTATCCTTCTCTTAAAATAATACATAACCTTTTTTGAATGTCTCTAGTAATATAGACACTAATCGTTCATGGCCATGTACTCTGAGAGTAGGCACCAACATTTAATTTATGCAATGTCACCTAGAATATCAAATTGTACGTGTGAATATTGAATAAGTAAGATTACACATGAACATGCACATAGTTTTTCTATCCTTTCTTTCATTATGATTTCATTATCATAATTCGCGTATTTCTAAACAACTTTTCTTGATTTTATATTTACATCTTTATTCGTCCTTTATTCTTATTTTTTTGACCCTGAATGGCTGAATCTCACTAGTTTATGAGCTTGAATATCAATATCACTAAGGGTGAGTCTACATGTACATTACCGTCGGCACTCTATCCAAAAGGAGGGTGTCGAGTGTCCATTATGAACTCCCCTTATGTACACCATATTGCACTTCTATCATATTCCTATAACTAATAACAAGCGCACTAGTGTTTTTGGGTTCATCATAGTATCAATTACAACTAAAGATACCACAATGTTTCTGTCATCACCTCCATACTTAGGGTACGGCACTCTCGAATAACTCACAAATTAATCTTCACACAAGTATATAGCGATAGTTGTGCCAATTTGCTTTTACATGATCGCTGTGGGACCCATCAACACTTCCCATATTCAAGGCTTGTCGACCCAATACCCTATTATTGGTTGCCTACAAAGATCATTGAGTCTCAATCTGAGTTAATTGTTCCAATGGTCAACTAAACTGGTGTATATGTTTTCGATTGCTCACTCAAATTTAAGATATCAAGTTTTGACCACTAAACTTTGAAAAACGTTTGACGTTACTCATTATCTAACTCCCGTTTCAAATATCTAATGTAATTGGTGATGTAGTTGACGGAATGTACATATGGTGCCTCGTCACACTGTTAAATTTTGAGGTGGTCGAATTTTGGTTACTAAATTTTGGAAAAAGTCTTTAATTGCTTACCAAACTTTGAAAAATGTCTTCTAATACTCATTGAACTTCATGGTTGAATTTTGGCTATTAAACTTAGAGATAGTTGAATTATGGCCACTAAACTTTGAGGTGGTCGAGTTTTTGTAGCAAAACTTTGAAAAACGTCTTATATGACTCATAATAAATTTGGATTTAATTAAAAGTCGTCGTTCAAATTTGGATATAATATTATTTAACCAACAAATTCATTGTGTTTTGTCGTAAAATTCAAAAATTCAAATATTATGATAAAAATAACTTAAAATTGTACAAAAATAAATTATAATTAAATTTAACTAATATGTAATTGAATAATCATTTCTAGTGGTATATACTATGCTTCCAAAGCTGTACAAAGAAAGTGACTACTAATTGCAATGAAACGCACAATATATTTATTTTTAAAATTAAATTAAATTCGAATTTTAACGAGTTTTAACCCATGTTTGATGGCCATTATTTTTTTTTCAAAAAAAAAAAAAAGAGTTTTAAATAGTGATTTTTTGAAAAATGTGTAGTTAAAAAGTTGGAAAAAGTTTTGAGTTTACCTGTAAAATATTTTATTGTATAAATGTGATTAAAAATGAGTATGAGAATTAAAAAAACTGCTTTAAAGGGAGATAAACATATACTTAATTAAATCCAAATTAGTGACCAATAGAAGACGTTTTTCAAAGTTTAGTGACCCAAGTTCAACTATCTCAAAGTTCAGTGGCCAAAAATCCGCCACCTCAAATTTTAGTGAGCAATAAAGAGTTTTAAATAGTGATTTTTTATAGAATGCATGGTTAAAAAGTTGGAAAAATTTTTGAGTTTAAATGTACAGTATTTTATTGTATAAATGTGCAGTTAAAAATAAGTATGAAATTAAAAAGTTTTGTTTTAAAGAGAGATAAACAAAGACTTAATTAAATCCAAATTTACAGTGAGAAATAGAAGACGTTTTTCAAAATTTAGTTGTAAAAATTCAACTATCTTATCATTCAGTAGCCAAAACTCAACCATCTCAAAGTTCAGTAAATAATAGAAGACATTTTTCAAAATTTAAAGGCCAAAATTCAACCATCTCAATGTGATAAGGCGCCACATGTTCATTCCATCTGCTGCCACGTTGCCCATTCTATTATAAGTTTGAAATAGAAATTATGTCAGTAACTAGCATACAATATTTTTTAAAGTTTAATGGCCAAAACTCGACATTTTAAATTTCAGTAACGTCATCGGATCAAGCATATTCATCCACTCATTGAATAGTACGGTACACAGAGTGATTCCATTATATTCGTTTACTTTGTCGAAATCCATACTATGGTACAAGATATTCCAGTTTGGTAAGATCAACAATCATTTGCTTGTGATCTCAATCCCACCACTATTAATAAGCCATAGGTCCGAGATATTCCACAAATGATAAAATTAGATTTTGCTTGTGTACGTGACAAATATGTGTCCCAAATTACCATAGACGCGATGCAATTTTCTTCTTACTTGTCCATCCAAATTATCAACCATGCTATCAAGACCTTCTCACTCCCTCCGAGGATTCTCGACTCTAGTTGAACAAGAGTTGTTCAGCTGCCCTACATCAGCTATCAGCAACGACTGACCTCTCCTACCCACCTTTCCTGGCCACTCCCACCTTTGCTTCCCAACCCTCACTTCATCACCTTAGACTCAAAGGAGGACCACAACATGCCAGTTAGAGGAACCGAGGAGGGGATTCAGAGAGAAGCCGCTTGTTGGGGGAGAAAGGCAGAGAAGAGGAGATTCGATAATGTTTTTTAAAATAATAAAGTGGTGACGGGGAGACAAGAAAGAAGTGTGTAAAATTAACGTAAAACGAGCATTTTGATGAAGGACAATTTTTGGAACACTGTTGACAAAATTGCTATAAGCAAAATGAAAAAGAATTACATCCATGCAGGCGAAACCCAACATATTAACAATTTTCGACCATTCTCATGTCAAAAACTCTCACTTTGCAAGGAAAGAAAAGAATAGGGAGCTTTTGACCTATCAAACATAAACAAGAAGCCCCAAACTAAAGAAGTACAAGTAGATACACGCTATGCAACAAAAACAAACCAACTGTACGGATCCCGAACCCGACAAAAAAACAGATTTCACAATACAGACTTTTTATCAACAGAGTTGAAAAGCCTACAATATAATTGCTGGTATGGAATTTTAGAAGATTAGCTTGCAGAAGCTGAAATGGATGAACCAAGTGTTGATGCCACGGATTTACCTGTCACATTCTTCAGATTCTGAGAAGCTACCTCACTAGAGGATCCAGATTCTGGCACGTCTCCAATGTCCAAAGTGTCAGGAAGCTTTTCAGAAAACTCTGGATAGATCTGTAAGGAAGAAGCACATTCACATATTAAAGTTGAGACATATAAACTAATCAAATGCTGACATCCAGTACATGTAAACTAATAATAACTGTTAACTTGTACTATGGTATAACAGCAACCTCCCAACCTATAGAAAATCATACAACAAGAAGATGCAAGAAAAATAAGGGAGAAATCATGGAATGTGTTACTATTTTGGCATTAAGTTAACGGTTCATAAAATGAAGTATGAGAAAGAGTGAAAATATTTAAAAGATTGGTCAACCAAATTAGCACAATAGTTGGAAATAACAAAGATGCAAGCTAGTTAAAGCATCGAGTGAGAATACTTTATATATGAAAGCAAATTGAGAAGTTCACATGGTCAGAATTCAATAAAGCAGAAGATAACCTCAAGTTGATTCAGCATGTCAACTGTTGAGTCCAGGTCACCTTTGTTGGCCAAATAGACATCCAAAAGAGACTCCTCTGATATAGTAGGAAATGTCATCTGAAGATAAGCCAAATCCATGTCAGATTCTTCACTGAAGCTTGATTTTCCAGACATCTCATGTGGATTAAATGATGATGAGGCATAGAATTCACCACCACAATGATACTTAGGGTTAGACATTTGAGCAACTTGAACAGCATCAGCACCGTTGACATAGCTTTGAGAAATGTTTTGGTGCTGTCCTTGTGTGCACGTAAGATTTGGTTGATGTCCAAACCAGACAGAGTGATTTCCACTATCTAATTGATTTGCCAAAAGTCTAAAATCTTTGATTCCATCAGTTCCTCCTCTTTTTGAGAGTGGTACGTATGATGTTGCATAGGGATTTAAAGAAGATGATCCACCCTTCATTGCTGCAGACTAGAAAAGCATAAAGACAGGAGCAATGGAGCATTATGGGAAAATAACTAAAAATAATGTTTTCAATTTATGAAAATCTGCCAAAGCTAATACCAAACTAAACAACTGTGGCATCTCAAAACTTGAGAGTGACAGGTTTAAAAGTATTTGAATTCCCCAAATGAAGTAAGAGGTAATAGATAAATTAAATGATGACAATCACAAGTAGCATAGTAGATAACTAATTCAAAATCTTCAAATATATCCAAAGATTTCAAAACCAAACTAAAGCACTTAACAATGATGTTTTGCCTCAGAAACAGAAGCAAGTTCCTGATTAAGTACATGCGGAGCAAATTTGTTCAAGTTGGCAAGAATTGCACTTGATGTCATTGTTTTATTCATTATTTTAATTTTTTTTCTTCCCAAATTTTGGTTTTTTAACTTGTTTATTTTTTGTCATATAGGGTCCCAAGTTCAAATAAAAGGAGGCTGTTGCCTGTTGCGGAAAGTTGACAGGCAAAATAAAACTGTTGCATCCATGACATGCATCAGTTCTTCAATGGGCAGCAATATGGCTTCTTCTTCTAAGTTTCAAAAACCACTGTGTACTTGTGTTGTGTTCCCTTGTTCTCAAAACCTCTAGCAAAATGAAGCATATTATTTTCTCCATTTCTCTCTCTCCTCTTCTCTTTGACCATTGACTCTCTATTGGAATATGAATTCACTACTTTTCACTACTTCTTGTGGCATCTTTAGTCATACTATATGCCTGGTCTTTCTCTCTCAAACTGTGGAAAGCTAGAATTACGGTTTCGAAAAACCACCACACTTAAAACTTAGATTTGATTATCAAGTCACTATGTTTTACAAATAATTGCATCCGAACTTCAGCAGAAGACAAATGTCCAATGCCTTCTGACCTCCTAAGAACAAAACAAATTTTACCCGATATCCACGGCTCAGAAAGCACTCAACAAGCCAAAAGAAAATGTTACACTGCTTTCATATTTCTCGTACAAGGAATTCTTACACCTTCGCTTCATGCACTCAAGAGTGAAGGCAAAACTATATATTTCAGCAAACAACAGAGGACTCAAAAAAGACAGATACACAGGCACAAGTGCAAACACACACAATCATAACGGAAAATAAACATACAGACAAACACACGTACACGACCTATATACATTATGAATCGACGAAAATCTAAAAAATTAATGCCACAGAATTCCTGATCAACTCAGAGAAGTCTGAAATCAGAATTAAAAAAGCATGATCCTTTGAAAAACTAAATAATAATAACAAAAAATCATTTCAAACATAGACGAAGTAGTGCTAACTATTTTTTTAATTTCTCAATAAAGTACCTAAATTCAGTAAATGATGACACAGACATATACGTATACATAATCACATCTACAGAATATTGGAAAACTCACGCGTTCAATGGATCAAGAGTTGAATTTCAGATTAATAAGGAAACCCTAGATTTCGTTATCGTCTAAATTGAAGAGATTTTTCGCCTTTTCTCCCCTATTTGAAAGAGAGAAAATTAGAAAGAAATCAGTGAAAAATGGAGATAGTCATTTTGCTTTGTCGCTTTGTGGGGCGTGACGTCAGTTTGATGAGCGGGTCCCAAACCGTATAGATCTCTAATTAAGGCGAATTAAGCCCCAATTTAGGCCGAGCCACTTTTATTCTCATTTTTTTACTCGTTTTTTAATCCCCACGTTCTTTAATAAAATAATATTTTTAATCATATCAATAACTTTTTTTTCAACTACACATTCTCTATCAATCTATTATTAAAAAAAAAAATTCAAAATAGTGAGACTCAAACACACCCTAAAAAGAATAAACACGACCAAAATATTTAAATTAATAAATAAATAAATCGGGATATGGGTTTGACAACCATTATTTAAAAACTCTTTTTTTTACATACTCATATTTAATCACATATTCACACAATAAAATATTTTGTACATAAATTCAATTTTTTTTCCTACTTTCTAACCATATATTCTTTTATAAATTATAATTCAAAATACTCCATCTGTCCCAATTATATAGACTTGTTTCGTTTTTCACACGGATTAAGAATTTTTTTTTAATGTTATTGGAAAATTAATTTTTGTTTTTTTCTTTTCTAATTTACCCCTAATTAATTTCCAGTATGTAAAACTAAATTACTGTTGGAATTAATAAAGAATTTGAAGAAGAAGAAGAAACGAGAGTTATTCCATGTTTTCAAGAAATGGGAAATGTGTATATTTGGATGATTTCAAGAAGTTGACATATTAAGTAGGGAAAATTTAATAAGNCCTTTTAAGTTTTAATTATATAGCAAATTTCATCATTCACTCCATTTTGGTCCTCAGAGTCCGTTTGGTACGGATTAAAATCCAATTAAAATTGAAAATATAGCCGTTATTGGGTCTCACTCGTATAATAAAAGTCAATAATAACGATTAATTTTTCAATTTTAATATCTCCCAAACGGGCTCTAAGTAAAAATTTAATAAGGGTAATTTGGTAAATGAACGCAACAAAATATTCTATATTAGGAAACATGCATATATATTTGGGACGAAAGAAAAAGGAAACTCAACATATATAATTGGGACGTAGAGAATACTATTTTAACCAAAGAATGGCCATAACAAAAGGGGGTTAATTTTCACCTTCCCCGTATTAAACGAAGTCTAAACGAACATGAGCGGTATTATTCATTTTTTACTTCCTAGGTTTGCTCATTCAGAGCCCGTTCGATGGAGATTAAAATCGAATTAAAATTGAAAAATTAGTCGTTATTGTTGATTTTTATTAGATTAGTGGGACCCAATAATAACTATATTTTCAATTTTAATTAAATTTTAACCTCTACCGAACGGAATTTCAATTTAGCTCTTGTTCATTAAAACCAAATTTTTGAGGAAAATATAGTTTGAAGTAGTTATTTTATAAAGAATTTGTGATTAAAAAAAAAAAGAAAATAGTTTATATTTATGTATGATATTATTGTATTGAAAAATTTGTAATTAAAACGAAGAGAAAAAAATGCATTTTAAACCAAATGGACCCTAGTCAAGGACTTAATTTCAAGAGAAAATAAATGAACACATTGGCAAGTTTAAAGAGCTTATAAGTAAATGAATGTAAAACAAATAATTCACTCTTAAGTAGAAAATAAATAAATAAATTATTAACACTAAGTCTCTGTTTGACACACATTCCTTCAAAATATATTTTTTCAAAACTCATTTTCAATCATACATTTTTCGATAAAATAATATTTTATATCATATCAATAATTTTTCCTTACTTTTTAACCAAATATTTCTCATCGTATCACTATTTAAAATACATTATTTGCTCAATCATATCCATCAACCCCCCCTCCCTCCCCCCTCCCCAAACGTAACATTTACTCGAAAAAATAAATAACTTTTTTACTTACAAATAGAATGAAAGTTATCGAGGAACTACACGAGAAGGTATCATACAGACCCATCATAAATCAATTTTAATAGAAGTTCAAATCCAAAAATCTTGTTTAGACCTCATTCGATCTACATTTTTATCTCATTAAAATGAAAAATATGACCGTTATTCATCACATCAATATTTAAATTCAAATTTTTCATCTCTTGTGTGGACCCCAATAACGACTATATTTTTCATTCTCATTCTACAATAATTTAGCTCAACCAGGGGCTTAGTTTAGATTCTTTGATAATTATTTCTCCCACTCATTTTTAATTCCATGTTCACCCGAAAAAAAAAATTAAAAAAATTGTCAAATTAGCATTTCTCCTTAATTCATACCTGTAAACAGTGTTCTAAATAGCGGCAAAAAGCGTCGCTATAGCGCGTAGCGAGGAAAAAACGCGGTGATTTTGTGATATGGACGTAAAATAGCAGTCAACCTTTTTTGTTAACCGATATAGCGCGCTATAGCAACGGCTATAGCACGCCTTAACCATTTTTTTCCCATATTTTTTTTATATATAAATATATTTAATGTCTTAAAAATAATTAAAATAATATTAAAAATAAAAAACGCATTATGACGCTTATTCTTCGCATTGACACGCTTAATCTTGTAATTCTTGATTCTCGACATCGACGCTACGATACGCTTTACGCTTTTTAGAACATTGCCTGTAAATATTGAAAGCTCCATTCCATTTTTTTTTTCTTGTGCTTTTCCCGATGACTTACCAAGGCAAGCGCCTCGGTGAACAATTTCTCCACCAGTGAGAATTGAGAATATGCAATGGGGGCAGGCGGACGTCCATTAAATGCAAATACATACTAATGATGCATCACAGCCACGAGGTTTCAACAAAGGCACATCCATCAAAATTCCAAAAAGGATAGTTTTGTCGGAAGAAGTAATAATATGTTACAAACAGAAACATTAAGTTAAAAGAGTACCAAATGAAAACGAGTTTTAAATCGGCACCCAAAGTTTATTCCAGAAGACAAAAATGTACAAAGACATAATCATCTCCATCAGTATGTAGCTCGACAACTTTGCTGCTCCTACCGCATTGGCTGCTGGTTGTAATGGTTCTTCTCTTTCTTCTTAGCAGCAGCAAGTCTTGCACTCCTTGCAGCGGCTTCCACAGCAGCAGCTCTAGCAGCAGCATCCATCTCTTTGCTAGATTTCTTCTTCTTAGAAGATGCCAACTTCTTCAGACGCTCCTTCACGTCAACAGCAGATGCATCTTCTTCTCCCTGTTCGGTTCCAGCAGCTTCTTCTAGACCGTTAGAAATATTCGAGCTGTTGGCTTGATCCTCATGTTCCTTAGCCTCCTTCAAAACTTTATCCTTCTTTTTCTTCTTTTTTGCACTTTTAGATTCTGCAGGGACATTATCCTTCTTCTCAGCATCTCCATTCGATTCACCTTCTTTCTTTTCTTTAGTAGCATCTACAAGTGCACAAAGAATATAGTTCCTTCAGTCTGAATGTTGGTCAATTTAAAATGCTTATTCACTTATCTCACTAGTAACTGTATAATATTCTACTGACAAGAACTGGCAAATGAAAGTCCACATTATTTTCTCATTTGGTTCTATTAAGTACCAAATATACAATAATAATTATGCATCTCTACCAAAGATAGTCCACTATAACAAAAATTCTCGCTCCCAAATAAATATTATAGCCATAAATGGAATGGAACAGCATAACGAAATTATAGCCATAAATGGAATGGAACAGCATAACGAAAGTGTTCATGAAGAAGTCCCAAGGAACATAATCCATAAAAGAATTTTCTGGAAGGAAACAAAATGCACAAATTACCAGTTGACTCATCTTGCTCTTTCTCCGTA
Source organism: Fraxinus baroniana (assembly GCA_903798355.1). Taxonomy (NCBI): domain Eukaryota; kingdom Viridiplantae; phylum Streptophyta; class Magnoliopsida; order Lamiales; family Oleaceae; genus Fraxinus; species Fraxinus baroniana. The sequence goes on from CAIGRO010002573.1 coordinate 9,865, forward strand.
GGTGTAACTCCAAGATCAGCCAAAATGGCCTCCAATTCGGCAAGCTCCTTTTTCTTTCTCTCCTTCTTGGAGAGCTGTCTTTCTGTTTCTTTGACTGCCTGAGAAGTTTCTACAGGCTTTTTCACAATTGGATCAGGCTGTTCTTGCACCTCTGGTTCATGATCATGGTCATCCTCGACATCATCATCACCTTCATCAAGAAGTTCTTCTTCACTTTCACTTTCCTGAAATTTGGATGGACAATCCATCCATAAGACATAGCATGTATCACAAACAAATGCATGAAAAACTGACAGTAACAAGGAATAAATGCACCAAACAATAAAGCAAATAGCTTCAGTATTTCAAAGGAAGAAGCAAAAAAAGTATCCAGCTAACACTACGACAAAAGTAAAGGTCTGCAGTCCAGAAATCACCACTGGAAACCATTCATCACCATCATAGTATATTTGCAAGTAACTCTGCTGCTATTATAGGGAAATACAGCAAGAGAAGCACTTATCAAGTCAAATATCTGAGGTTCTTCTCACAGTACATCTATTAAGAACAAGGTAAAGATTGGGAAGATTGTCGTTTATGAAAAGAAGCAAAAAGGGAAAAGAGAACCATTCTCTTTCTTTCATAAAACATTCCCCATTTTAGGAGAAGGAAAATAAAATAAATTACCTTTTCACGCCACTCACGTTTTTCAATTTTTCCATAAACTGCTATAGCATTGCACACAAGTCATCCGAAAATTTTGCGAAAAGGTACAAAAGACACTTAGAAGATATCATCATATTCACAAAATCAGGCCTGAAGTCAATTCGACCAAAACATAAATCATGCAACGTGGTTTTATCATTAAAAATCTAAAATTTGTTCGATAGCAACATTTTATGAGGCACAACAAGTCGACAAAACAAACTTTACGGAATCAAAAAAGTGGCTGAATAATTAACTAATTACGACCAATAGTAACTAAATTGCATTCTTCAATAATAGAAAGAAAAAACTAAAGGGTCAAAGAGAGACAGTCATATAAACAGCAAATCAACACAAATATTTCGTGGACATATTCATATTAACAAGCAAAACAAATAACCCATTAAATTTTAACAGAACAATACACTTTATATCACAGTTATCACTAGAAAACAACAACACAATATTCTGTTAAATTTATTCTTATACCTCCAAGGGGTCTGGTTTATGAGTCTCTTCAGGTTTATTCGAACCTGAACCCCCCCAAAGAGACTGGGGAGGGGCAGTGGTGGCATAGTAATCATCATCATCCTCATCATCCACATCAGCCCATGACTTGGCTGTCAGCGGTGCAGGAGCCCAGAACATCTGAGGCTTCTCCTTCTCAGGTTCTTTTGATTTCCCAGCTTTGGAGGCACTCTTACTGGTCTTCCCTACATTCTTCTCTTTGTCAGACTTCTTCTTCTTCCTCAGGCTCTCCAAAGCCGCAAAAACATTAGTGTTGCTCACCGTGAACGATCCCTCGTCTCTCCTGTTCCCACCCACCATTTTCCAACACTAACACAACTCCTCGACTGAGATTGAAGAAACCCTTGATTATAAAAAAGTGTAAATCTGGATTTCCACGTAAATCAGTGTCCCAGATGTAAACGACCCGAATATCAGAAACGGTTTCTGAGTACTAACACAAATTCAATTAAATCGGAAATGGGAATTCAAAAATTATGGAAAATGATTGTTTATTTTAAAAAGTTTCAAAATGAATCTGAGAAATACCTAATTTCGAAGAAAGTATATATTTATTGACTTGTAGCTTTCCCGAGTCGTCGACGGATTGAGGGTGCGACGGAGGCTACTAGGGTTAACAGAAAATTAGGGTTTCAGATACACAGAAGGGCTAGGGTTTGGATATGTAAAAGAACAGTATTTGCAAATGTGTGTATCAGTTACAAATAGATGCGCACTGATATAGAGGGAGAACGGAGTGGCGGGGGCTGTGGTAGATAACGTGAGGGGTAGATAACGCTAGAGGGGAAATGAAGGATTATATGTACCTGTAGTTTCTTTATAAATGGCGAACCCTATAGATTTTATTATTTGCTAATTTGATACAAAACTTCTGATTGTTTACATTAACGCATCGTAATTTAGAAAATGATTCAATCCCGTCCCAACCATTTTTAAGGTGACTCCATGGGATTATGGGCATTGTAAATTTTAGAAACTAATTTAATTTTCAATTAAATGTAAAAGTCTTTGATTTGTTTAATTGTACCTTTAAATGATACTTGTCACCTAAATTGACGACTAACATCAATGTTGCTAAATATCATTAGTCCACTTTATATGTACGTCATAATGAATACACTGCGAATAAAAAATCATTTTCACTACAATTCCAAGTTAAATATTATTTGCCTGTTTCTTCAATACAATGTAAATAATATTGTACTTGATAGGTATGTTTTTATTTCAAATGGAACAAATGTGGAAAAATATGAACATGTTTATTTCAATTGTATATTTAAGGGTGTTAAATGAAATGAACCTGCTTAACTCACTTAACCAAAGTACGGCTCGATTCACGCAATTTTTCTAGAATTTATCTACTCTACCAGATTTTGATTCACATATCATTAAAAAAACCCTCCAAAAATGTTAAAACACCCACCCACCCCCATCTCACATTGCTGTACAGATCTGGCACAGTAGCTCGATTGATTTTTCAATTCAGCTCAGACACAAGCTAAATCAAACCAACCAACGAGCAACTTTCCCTACTTAACCCCCCCTAATGTATTAAATAATGATAATGATATGAAATTTAAGATGTAGTTTGGTAATCGATAAAATACACCCTTTTTCGATGATGAGAACTACAATGCGCATGCTGAATATGCAGTTTATGATGAAACAATGCACGATTCATTAGTCATCGGCAAGAATGAACAATCCCATATATGGAGCAAGCGAAATCTTACTAGGCACATTGGGGCACTTCCAATGCAATTCCACCCCTGCAGCAACCGATGGGGTTGGGGGCATTCATTTCATAAAGACTGAAGGAGTCGAGACCAAAGTATGAGTTTTTTGAAGCAAGCATTCATTCTTCCGCTAGATTTAAATAAATTCCTTCAAACAATATTTTTTCAAATAAATTTCCACTGAACCCTACAGTAACAGTAAATTTCTCTCTGGAAATCACCCTATTATACCAAAATACATGGAAACTAGTCAATGTCTTGCAGAGCTCTTGCACAATTCATGTTGTCATATACAATAGTGACCACGAAAGGAGACCCCAACGTCCAAAATACACACGATCATTCTCTTACTATATAACATTGTGTGACAGTTCTCGGCATCATTAACTATGCCACAAAGAATAGGAAAATCATGAGAAAGAAGACTAGTACAAAGAATATCTTGATCATAAGCCACCGGTTTGAAGAGATGCTATTGAGATACTTGAGCAAAGCCCCTTGTGCTCCCTCCACATTTGACAGTGTATCGTCCATGTTCTCATCGATCCTACATGACAACAATTGTTATCAAGTTCAAGATCACTGTTAGAAGAAAGAACTGAATCGTTCAATCGGATATAATTTATCAAAGTACCAAAGAATAAACTAGTAAATGGAAATACAATCCTAGCTCACCCCAGTACCGCAAAAAAAAAAAAAAAAGCATTAATATATATTGGCTCAATGCCTCAATTCCATCCATACAAATATATAGGCAAACACTAACAACTCTATGCTGGATCAATGCTACTATATTCTCAATATCCAGATGGGTTAAAGTAACAGTTACAATCGTGCACAAATATAATGAACCCGGGTCATTGGTGCATTACCCATTGGCTGGCTCATCTATTTCTTTGCCTTCTAAATAACAGAAAGTTAAGATTGTGCAGTCTGAATTAAATATTGATATCAATTGGTCATTAAGCCACACAGTTCGTGGCGAAATAGAATGCAATAAGATAGGTTTCAACTGTAAACCTTATAGCAAGCTCTCCTTGCTGAGAAACCAAGGTAGCAAGCTGATTAAAAATATTGCCCAGCTCATGAATTGTCGATTCCACATTCTGAAGCGCTTCAGCTCTACTCTGCATGTAGCTATCTTGTACTGGAACCAATTCCTGTTGTTGTTGATGCTGCTGCTGTGACATTAATGGTTGAGTCTCCCCATCCATCTGGTTCCTGTCATTGGAGTTAAAGAAAATAAGGTTTGCTTGCAAATGGAACAGTTTATCTCAATCAAGAATAATTAAAAACTCAACCAAAACTATTTTTTAGAGACCCGTGAAAGATTATTTTGTACTTAATAAACTAAAAGCATTAAATAAACTTCCTATTAAACATTCTGCCCTTAGACGTACATAAAAATGACTAGTAAATCATATTCCATTTAACTAGGTAGAAAGTGTAGATAAAAACCATTGGCTGTACAATATTAACTATGTTCTTACTTAGGGAACGGATGGGATGAAGATTGTCCCCCACTAGCCCATGGAAGAGCAGGGGCAGCTGAAGTACTTCCAGCAGGCTTTGCAGCCAAAGGCCGCTGGCGAACAAATGGATTGGCCGGATTCTTGGAAGCATTAGAAGAGAACAATTGTCTCCTGTTTTCATGAACCTTCAAGTTCTGTAAAAAATCCATGAAAATGTTGTTCACCTTAATGAAATATTTTAACAGGATATAAAGTAAGTCCATTCATCTAGAATATGGAAATGTAAAAATAAATTTGTCAGTAGAACACAAGGTGAAAACATCTTGGCTCACCTCTGTCCTCATAGTCAATACTTCCTTGAACTCCTTTGTAGCACTCATCAACCGATTCTTCAGATCATCAACTACTGTTGTAGAATGAGTGGTGGTGTCACTTGAAATATTACTATTTCCATTACGTGAGTTGCACAGAAGCTGGAGATCAACTACAGCAGAATTCAGTGCAGTTATATCTTGCTTGATAACTGCTGTCAGCTCCTGAATTTCCACGGTGGGATCATCAAAAACTGAGGTCCTCTTGGCCACTGCAATAAAATCGAATAAATAAGTTATCTATTTGACCAGGCCACACACTAATCCCCCTGAGTGATTCTCAAGAAAGGGAACATGATAAAGGAAATGCTGACTGTGCCAAAATAAATAAATAAACTCCATGGCCTCAAAGGTTTCACGGTGCTTTTCATCCACAAGAAAATTAAAATCTTCCCAAAGGAAAGAGTGATTGTATTTGAATCTTTACAATTCATAATTTTTGAATCTCTTAAATAGAACTTTGTTCCTTGCATTGGCATCAAAGCAGGAGCATCTTTTGTATTGGTAATTTGACACACGATCTAAGTTGCTTAGACTCGGGTACGGATATCGGGTACGAATACGTATTTAAGTGTCGGATCTTTTATTTTTTTAAATGGAGGATACGAGGACATGACTAAAAAGAGTCCAAATTTCGGACACGGGCACTAGGTACATCTTTGAAACTTCNACTGAGGCGTATGTTTATCACGAGCGCCTCGCCACAAACATTTTTTTAAAAAAATTGTAACAACATTAATCATGATATTTGTCATTAATCATGATATTTTTTTAAACTAAAATGATCTTATCTAGATTAGAAAAACCAAAAGCATAATTAAAAATAATAAACATCGTCTAATTTGCTCAATCAATAAGTCCGTAAAATTCAAAGAAAAAGATGAATAAACCCAATAAATAAGGCTGTAAGACTGTAAATATACTTTAATCACAATGGATAATTTTTTTTAAACAAAAAAAAGAAGCAATATTTTAAAAAAAAACAGCAATGTTTTAATAAAGCCAAAAGGCCCAAAACTTAAAACAAAAAACAGGCTAAGTCCAAACCCCTCCTCCTTCCTCTTCTTTTCTTCTTCTTCTTCTTCTTTCCTACACGATTGGAGTCTTCAACAAATGGCGATTCTGGCGGCAATTCAGAAGGTTCCGCCCCTGGCCATGTCCGGTTAAAATTTGTTGCGTCCGACCAGTATTTTGTATCCGTACTCGTACCCGTGTCGTGTTGACACGGGTATGTCGATCAATAAGAAAGGTCCGAGCATCACAACACATGATACCCATGCAATTATGCCGTCAGTCTCATGGATCATCCCCAGCTGTCATCCCAGTTTTGCTTTTTTGGCTTCTTGGTTAGAAAGAAACAATGCCAAGTACAAAATGTAGAGTGCAATCAAGGAGGGTTCTTAAAAGAGTATTCCATTTACTATAAATCCTTGGAGACGCAGGAATTCTCACAGACAGCCTTAAGTCTCACAAAATTCAACCAAATTTAGTCTATTGGAAGAAACCTTCTCTTGGGTGTTGTCAAACTAAACTCCTAGGGAACTCAAATCTAGCTGCAGGTGGGGGGTAATAAGAAACCACGTAGCTAAAGTTCTCCTTGCATATTAGGACTTTTATGGTCATGTTCTTCTTTGGAGGCAGAAATTAGAGCCCTATGTACAGGTCTTAAGCTAAGCAATCAATTTGGCACAAATATGGGGCTGAGATTGATTCATTTTAAACCCTTCAACGCAAAGAGACAGGCACAGATGGACCTCGGCAAGTCCAAAAGAAATCCACCACTGGGGGAGTAGGTAAACATTCAGTTTTCCCATATTTGCCAAGAAGGCAATCCATTAGCCTAAAATTTAGCTACTATGAGGTACAAAGAGCAAAAGCTTTCAATGGACCTAGGTAAGTGCAATACTATTTAGAAGAAATCCCCAACTGGAGAGTAGGCTTAACATTCAGTTTTTCCATATTTGGCAAGAAGGGAATACAGTGCCGACCATTTAGCTAATAGGGGTACAAAGGTCAAAAGTTCAAGCTTTTTCAATAACAGGAGTTAACTGCTGAGATTAATAGATTGCCAAGACTGGATAAATGAGGTTTTCCAAACATAAGGATGTAACTGGCCTTAGTTTCTATTGGAATTGGTCAAGTATAAAATCATGGAAAAATGACTTTCGTGTCAATTTCGGCCAAATATTCGGACTTGATCCAATAGTCAAATTATGAAAATAAATAGACTAACTTGTTCTACTTAGTAGATTGTTCTGTTATATTTGAAATCTCAAAATCAATTATGGATTAATGAGAAATTGCGGTCTAAAGTTGGAAAGGAAAGAGAGGAAAACTAGCTAAGAATTTTCTACTCCACCGCTCGCCTAGTGCTCGAGCGATGGGTTCTTTGTTTTTTACACTCCAGCGACGGCAAAAATTGCGACCCTTGGCAAAAGTTGCTGAGTTTTGAGAGTTTTGCCATCACCCGTGGGTATCGTTGCAGGGAAAATTCGACTTAAGGACAAAGGGTTCAACTCTTGTCTCGACTTTACTTTTCACTTTCTTGGTGTTACTTTGTCCAAGTTTGTTGGCGTTTTTATTATAATTTCAGTGGTGCTTTGCAGTTACTCTGTTCAATTTTGGTAAGGTTCGTAAGTTTAGTTTTTAAAGTTATCGCTCAAATCCATTTTTTATCAACAATTTCTTGTTCCTTCTTCTTTTACCCGCAAATATAACTCGTGTATAGACTAGGTTGCTTTCCTTAAAGTTTATATTTCCATGGAGGAAAGTTTCATTAAAGTCCCCCTCCTTTGTACAGTTTTTGCAGATCAATATACTAGGGTAGAGGGCAAAGACAAAGCCCCCATTCTGTTAAGGTAAGAGGCCTAAAAACGATATAACCTTCTCTCCCAAAAAAAATAAAGAAGAAGAAGAAGTATCGAGATATCGGAGCTCATTGGTAGAAGATCAAAATGCATATTTGGAGAAACCAAACACAAAAGATATGGTAAAAATCAACAAAGTCTCATGATGTCAGTATCTATCTTACCTACAAATTGGGAAGAATCAAAGTCTTCAACTATAATACTTAACTTTCGATGAATGTAACTATAACCATAACAAACCCAATTGAGGACCGACTCGGAGTGAGGCAAGCAAAAAATGCCAATGATTGTCAGGAAGTTTTTTGGGAGACGTATGCCTCAGATGTATGAGGCGTATACCTCAAAGCACCGCCTCAAGGCTTGTGAGAGGTATGCTCCTAATTCTTCATAATTATATTCTTTGCTTTAATTGTGGCCCACAAACATAAAATTCAGATTGATCCATTTTGGGAATATCCTATTGCCCACTAAAACATTAAAAAAATTTGTTTCTCATAGACCCACTTGGAAAAAGTCAACTGCCCCACTGTGGGAATAGCCGACTGCCCTACCAACTAAAATAATATTTTTTTCTCTCTATAGATTTTTTTTTTTTGCACACTTTAAATAGCTATATTATGAATTTTGAAAATTGCTTGTGATTTATTATGAGCTTATTTTACATTTTAATACTTTTTTTTGACATTTATCTGGTTTACAGTAAGATTCATGCCTCAAGCTTAAACCTCGCCTCACGAAAGAAAAACACCTTTGTAATGACGGCACACCGAGGCTTCCCAGTCTTCGAGTGGTAGTTTCTAAGAAAAGAAAACCATTCCTATACTATCCAAAAACTTCTTTCAAAAGTGGGGTTACCACCAAAAAGATGCCGGAAAAAAGAGATAGCCTATTGGCATTGGCATTGTAAGCACTTAACAATCTGATTTTGGATTTCAACCAGAATTTTTTTGGTCATCAATGCAACCTGTCCTTAGTACAACAAATCTAATTCTACCGCCGTTATAAAAATTGACTTCAGCACATCGTGCATGATGCTCGCATACACAGATAAATATTAAACATTTTACCAGCGAATTATAATCATAGACACCCAACTCAAAGAATTCTGCAAAAGCATAACGTCAAGCAGCTCCTATAAACCCCCAAAACCCGACGAAATAATGATAAATTAACTATCATTCTGCCATTATCCGAACTATAACTAGAAGAAGAGGAAACAATTACTTACATTTCGCGAGCTTAGATAGTTTCTGCGAGGTCTGGTGAATCCCGAGCCCGATCTTGGACGCCTTACGATTAAATTCCGACTGCATCGCCATGGTCTGCGGTTCCTGCGGTTTCGAACCGCTGCTGCTTGGCCCATTTTGAGAGGAGTGTGACTTCTTTACCCTCTCCGCTATGCCCAGAAACTCCTGCGTCCGATCCCTAATCGACGCATTCGCACCTTTCCCCCGCATTTTCTCAAATGAATTCGTTACACCACGACAACATAAACACCAAAAACAAAAAGAACTAAAACGAGATTGGGTAATATAGCCCTTGTATTCACGAAAATTACAGATCAGAACCAGATCTCAAACCCTAGATCTGCGAAAAGGATATAAAATTCATCCGAACACAAAGCAGATAAAACAAAATTAGCGCGAATTGCACCGTAAGGTATATTTATGTGTCGGCATTAGGAGTTAAATATTTCACTGCCCACTCAACTTTACACTTCCTCACGACTTACTCACACAACTTAAAAAATTGTCCCAGTGGCCACAGAACTTAGGCCCGTTGCACTCCATCAGCCACTGGATGGATTCTATCCATAGATCTATCTACTTGGAAGACGGAATAGTGATGTGACCGTTAAAATTGTCCAAATGTCTAACCAAATGCACACATGAATTTCCAAATCAGTCAAACACACCTTATCAATTAAGCACCCCGAAACCCCTGCACCCCCAAATCCATTTCATTTCACATCGTGGAAATTGACAAACAAGATACATTTTAGTATCTATTTGACAAAACATTTAAAGAATCAATTTTCGCACATGTCTGAATGTTTTTCTAGAAATATTTTGTTGAACTAAAAGAGCTTTTAAGTGAAGCTCACCTAAAATAACTTCCACATGAAATTCTTCTACAATAAGCAAAAGCAACAAAATTCATATTAAATGGACGCTAATTACACATCTCCAATAATGTAAGAACATCCATAAATTCACTTGCACATCTAATAAGCTCACTTTCATGTCTAATAAAAGTTGGATCACCGTCCATCAAGCAAAGCTATAAAGAAGATTTCTATAAGCCAATTATCTCCATCCAAGATTTTAACTTCATTTTATCCTTTATTATTGTTGCACCTTACAAAACATGCCAATAATGTATGGCCGTTATTGTAACCCGGGTATGGGAGTACACAAACAGCAGCAGCAAGAATCGAGATTGAGATATGCTAATAAATTAATAATCTTCGGTAGCAGATTTTAGCTTCAATATGTCTTGTAATGTCCAAGCATGCCATGGCGGTTGTAACAAAGATATGTGAGCGCCCAATCAGCATATCCAAATATTGAGATGTGCCAACAATATGCCGTCCAAGATGTAAGATTCTTTTTCCACTTTAAATTCATGATGTGCTGACCAGCAATATGCCGGATACGTCTTATCGCGATTGTAATATTCGAGTATAAACAGCTGCCCCTTGATGCCTATTCAGAAAGTTGGCAACAGAGAGTCGATTTCACCCTGGATAGAAAATTCAACCTGGCCATTTATGAACCTTTGATGTCTAGACATGGCTCTACTTATGGGAGATGGTCACGGACTCCACACCGAGGTCGAAAATTTAAACGATTTGCATTTCCTACCACACTTGGGACAGTTAAATTTCAATCAGCCGAGCCAATACGATCCAGGCTACATGCAACAGGAAACTACTGCATAGAATAGTACCTGAAGCAGGTCAGTTCAACAACCTCCATCAACTTTAGCCATCCAACATAATTTGCTTGGGGCATCCTGCAAATGTAATCACAATGATTATGAAAACTTGAAGGGCCTAAAGGCTAAAGCTTACAGCATTTATCATATAATAACAACAATAAACCATGCAATATTCCCAATAAATTTCAGGTGTGTATTTAACATGAAAGTTTCAAAATTTGACAATCAGCTACGAGGATAACAGCATACAACTTAAAAATTCATTGATTGAGCATAGCTTACAAAAATGGCAGGCTGCTCCACACTCCTACAGAATGAATCATCTTTGAAGAAAACCTCGAAAATTAATGTGGCGGCATTCCTCTAATTTCTATTTTGTTTATTAAATGTCTTGCAAAGGATTCTTATTTATTCAGTCCACAAACACCAAATAATTAATAAACTAGAACAAACTTCTCCTGAAATGCGGGGGACTTGTTAAGAGAGCTTTGGGACTGCATAGATCAAATCAAACTACAATCAGATTTACACATCATCTTTGCCAAAGTTCAAAGAATCCTCAATGACAAAAAGGGAATTTATGAAAGTTCAGTACAGTAGCCCCTTTCGGCCTCAAGTGGTCATAGCATCTATCTAATGAAGGGTACTCATATAACAGTAATCATAAGCCAGCGTTATTCCTGTTTTTCTACAGAAATATAGAAAAAATTATAGAGAGCAACAAGCAAAAATCAACAGGATAAACATGTTTAGAACTCATTTTAGTTGCTGTTACAACGGTTATTTTGGTGTTATTTACTCCTGTTAAGAAAGATATCTTACCATTAGTTAGTAATTCACCAATTATGATCTGCTCCCAACCCTAGCACTCCATAGCTCGCAAAATGACAAGTCTTCCTTGGAGATATTAAATAAACCAAAAAGATGTCTTGCTTGGAGATATAAACAAACTCCAACGTCTTAACTGAAAAATCTGGCACAATGCTTCTTCCACAAATTGGAGTATGTTCCACATAATAACCCTCAGCATGCACCAAATATTACAGGAGCGAATGTTGTAAAATGACGTCAATGATAATGAGATGTGCTTCCAGAGTTTAAATATGTACTTTGCATATAGAGGACTGGTACTCAAATCAACTAGAAATGTGCATCGAGGTGGATTTTTTTTTTTAACAGTGAACATCTGTTAATGCATACTTAATTGGCAATGAAAAATCAATAATGCAATAACTTGGCCATTTGAATTTCCATTGCAAGTTTCACAGCATCATTTCTGAAGCCTGAAAGATTAAGACCATTAACAACTGCCCTTTGGTCTGATCTAAGAATTCTCATCCCAGTTCTAATACAAGATAGTAGGAGTTTAGATGCTTCATGGAACCTCCTAGCCCTGCAAAGATTTTGGATCAAGGAAGAGTAGGTAAATGAATCCTTTACATCCATAGACTGAAAGATTTTCAATGCATAATCAATTTGACCAACTTCACACAGACCGTTAATAAAGCAATTCAAAGCAACTAAGCAATCAAATCCCATCATTTTCATATAGTTTAAATGCCTTTTGGCACCGTCAATATTTCCTGCCTTGCACAGACCATCAATCAAGATAGTATGAGTATACTTATCGAATTCCAATCCTTCTTTTTCTACCGTATCCAGCAATTGGTAGGCATCTTCTAATCTACCTTCCTTACAATACAAATTGATAAAGGTGTTATAAGACACTACATCAAGCTCATACCCATTCTTAATCATGTCTGTCATGCATTTATTAGCATCTTGTATCCTACCCGACTTAAGTAAAGCACCAACAACTGTACAATATGCAAATGCATCATATGTATAACCTCTACTCTTCATCTCAAAGAAAAATTCCAACCCTTTATTGAAGTACTTACGTCTGAAACAGTATTTCATCACTGTAGTATAAGTAATGGCATTCGGGACATAACCTGAATCTCTAAGCTCATCAAAAAGTTTCATTGCTGACCTGAACTCTCCAGACTTAAATAGTCTATTAATCAGAATGTTGTATGTCACTATCTCAGGATTATATCCATAACTCTGCAAATTTCTAAATAAGGAAAGGGCATTACTTATGTATCCGTTCCTGCAGAGTCCATTAATCAAGGTATTATACGTAGTTTGACATGGGGAGATACTCTGAAGAATGATCTTGTGGAAAACCCTGTAAGCCTCATCTGGTTTTCCTGATCTGAAAAAGCAATGCATCAGTGTATTATAACTCCACAAGTCAGGAACAATTTCCATATTGAGCATCTCTTCAAGCAGATCAAAGCATTGAAATAATGAGCTTTGCCTGTTGGCACCAGCCATCAAAGAATTATATGTAACAACATCCGGGTTTACCCCAGCTTCTTTCATTCTGTGAAGAATAGAGTAGCCTGCATCAAACCCAACAATTCGACAATATCCAGTAATGAGAGTATTGTAAGTCACCACATCCGGTAGTATGCCCAATCTAATACCATCAATTATAGCAGCTTCTGCTTTCTCCAACTGTTTAGTTCTGCAAAGGGAAGCTATAGTTATATTCAACAATTTAGTCGATAATCTGTCGAACATTCTTCACATCTACTCCAAAATCAGACCCACAAACCTGCCAATTGTGAGAACCTGGTGTCGGTTGAAAAAATTTACATTACCTACACATTTTTGGGACGACGACTTCTGAGTTCTCACTAACCCAAAATTAACAAACAACGAGAACGCCCACTCAGAAATCAGCTGAAATTCCATGCAATGCAATATGCTAAGTTCAAAATTAAAGAAACTTCAGGAATTTATCACCAGCTACTCTTTAACAATAGGAGTCACCATGCGTAGAGCAATCCCACATTTGCTTAGTTAGAAGACACAGGACTTCAATATTGTAGTTCTTCCCACCTCCGAATTCTATGCTGCCAAATGCGCATGAAATTGGATGATATGCGCATGAAATTGGATGATATAACATAGTCGAGCTTGCAAAGCCAATTAAAAGTCCAATGTGGGCTTGGCAAGTTGTAAAAGTGAGTATTATTTATGGCAAACAGCTTCCGTCACCTGGGGGCAATCCGCATTATTATTTTAGTCCACACATCACAGAAGAACAAATCCCCATATCAACCCTCAAAAACGAAATTGAAATAAAAACCCAATAAAGCCAAAAAATAAAAAATAAAAATCAAGTCCTACTTTTAGTCAAAATCAATAAATTTGTGTGAATGTTATATAAGAAACCCAAAACAATATTAAAAAGGGGGAGGGTTCCCTCATAACTCGGGACTGAATCCAGCAATTCTTTGATTTGCACCTATTCATCATATCTAGAACATAATATCTAAAATTTCACGAGGACACTAACATGAACTATAACTAGATTTGTTTAATGCACATCAATTGTAGAATTCTATATTAAGAATTAACGCTAAGCATTTTCAAGTTTGAAATTTAAGTTTTCCAATCGTTACCTTTGCTAACAATGACACTTCATTGATCAGTAACCCTACTCAAAGGTCTCTCTCTGTGCCTGTGTGCTCTTGAGAGAGAGGGCAAGTAAGACGACGACACAACCCGTCCCAAATCACCCTAGTGAACTCAAAACATAATGTGCGCCGAGGATAGATACTGACTAGACACCAGATCCACCACCACCAAAGCTGATTATGAATTACTACTAAATATGCATCAAAATAGAATGCTTGTGAAAATAATAATGGAATGAGCGCAAAACAATTACTTCGTGCTTTATCAAATAAATCATATCACTTAATATGTCATGTGATTATAACTCTTAAATCATCAGACCCCTCAAGTTATCAAAAACCAATTGCTACATGTAAGAAAAATCGTAAAAAATATATGAGTTGATAGCTCGGAAAGTGGAGAATTTTGAAAATATTTATACTTTCTTATTTGTTTATATTTATCGAAAATCGAGTTCATATCATTTAATAATTCACAGGGTAACATCATATAATTATAACTAAGTGAGACATTCTCATAATATTGAAAAATATCATCTCATAATCATGATGTAATTATCAATTGATATCCATACTATAATCTCATCCTATCAAAGTGCACTGAAAAATCCGCCAAAAATTGACGAAAATTTGTAATCTAGTCATACGCGCGTCGATTGCCCATCGGGCTAAGCACTTTTGCCACGGGCCTTAGGCCGCCTCCGTGAACGAAAGCGGATCTCGAAGAACTCTAATAATCAATTCTAGAACACAGCCAAGGCCCCTCTGTGAATCATAGAACATTGACAACGCCCCTATGTGAACTAGAAGAAGTATATAATCACAAGTACTTTTCTGGTCGATTTCAATATCACATTTCATAAGTAACCCATATACAATCTTTACAAACTCCACATATATCATGATGGTGAAAGAAACTTTCATAATAATAATGTAATTGAACAAATAATCCACATAGTCGCACGTAATGTAATAATTTAACTAATTTACCAATATTTGAAAACATTTAAGTTTTTTCCACTCACCAAGTTATAGACCAATAGTGGTTTCAATCTTCCCATCACATCCTCACCTTCAAATATAAAGTATGATATCATGCACTCGCCCCAATAGATCATATCCCTTCAAAAAGATGCCTCAAGCATTTTTCCTATCATTAGAAATAAGGATTTACTAATAAGAACTGGGAGTGTTATTTTCAATGTCATAATCCCAATTAGGGTGGGTGACTAATAACATATCCACCTTAATATAAGTTATTTTAACACCTAATCCTCAATATTTAACACTTAATTTGGTTTTCATACTAAAAAATTCAAGAAAATCAAAAGATCACCAAAACCAGCACTGTATTTCAAGACTATTGAAATGTGGCACCAGTTTCTGTATACTGGAAAGTGCCACCGAAACCACCAACGGAAATAGCACTTTCTGGGAAGAATTTTAAAAATACCACCTGTGTAGGAATTAGTCAGAAAACTGGAAGAAAATGAGGTAAATTAAGCAAAATCTAACCTCAAGTCCTTGTCCAACTCTAATACATCATAATCAAGGGTTTGGTATCATCAACCCACAGGAGATTTAGAGATTGAGACCCTAATTTACAAACCCATTTCATTTCTCTTGTACTTCAACATAAATCTTTCCATATTCGTATTTCTTTGCAATAGTATTCTTAAATTACTCAAAACACATTCTTGCTAAACTTTGAAAATAGACAAATTTTCATAAATCCTAAAAGAATTTCTTTGCAATAGTATTCTTAAATTACTCAAATACATTCTTGCTGAACTTCGAAAATAGACAAATTTTCATATCATAAAGCCTAAAAGAAATAATTCAACATTCTTATACTTACCTCTCTAAATTAAAAGAGAAATTGAAGAACCCTACCTCAATCAGTGTTTAGCCATCATTTCCCATCTCCAAACCGGCCACTCCTTTCTTCTACTACTTATTCCTCCTCTTCTTCTCTTTACTTTCTTCCCTTCCTCCCTTTCTCTTTCTTTCCTTTTTTTCCCGTTTATCCCTTTCTTCATTTATCTCTCTGCTTCTAGTTTTTTCTTTTATAAAATGGAATCCCTTTCCTTTTATTAGGCCCTCTGTTTGAGCCCATTTTGGAGAAAATAATGCCCCAATTTGACTTTCATTAAAATTATAATACATTTTTCTATATTTTTCTTCAACTACACATTCTCCAATAAAATAATATTACACATAAATTGAAAACTTTTCCTTCTTTTCCAACTCCATTCTAGAAAAAATACAATTTCAAAAAACTGTAAAAAAACATATGATGAATGAGAAGTTGAAAACATACTCATAATAGTTTGAAACCGGTTCAAGTGTGAAAACCACTGCGACAATAATGAACAAACCCTAACCCCCACAACTCCTCGACTGAGATTGGAGAAACCCTTGATTATAAAAAGGTGTAAATCTGGATTTCCACGTAAGTCTCGCGCCCCAGATGTAAACGACCCGAATATCAGAAACGGTTCTGACACAATTTCAATTAAATCGGAAATGGGAATTCAAAAATTATGGAAAATGATTGTTTATTTAAAAAAAAATTCAAAATGAATTTTAGAAATACCTAATTTCGAAGAAATTATATATTTATTGACTTGTAGCTTCCCCGAGTCATCGACGGATTGAGGGTGCGACGGAGGCTACTGGGGTTAACAGAAAATTACGGTTTCAGATACACGGAAGGGCTATGGTTCAGTATTTGTAACTGTGTGTATCAGTTATAAATAGATGCGCACTGATGTAGAGAGAGTAGGTGGTGAAGGGGGCTGTAGTAGATAACGTGAGAGAGGAAACGAGGGTTTATATGTACCTGTAGTTTCTTCATAAATGGCGAACCCTACACATTTGATTACCAATTTAGAAAATGATTCAATCCCATCTAATTTTAAAAAATTACGTTTGGAGAAGATACTGCAAAAGATATTCTTAACTCTTGAACACTTCACAGATATCTAACTCCATTTATATGACGTAAGATATGTAGAATTATAAATGTAAATTCTTTGATTCATTTAATTATACTTCGTTATTTAATGACACATTGTTTTCTAAATTAACGTCGTAACGTCAATGATACTAAGGGTGTGTTTGACACCCTTTTTTTGAAGATAAAAATTTTTAGAATAGTGATTAATGGGAGAATGTGTGGTGAAAAAGTTATGAAAAATTTTAGATTTTTGTGTAATATTATTTTATTATAAGAATGTGTGGTTGAAATGAAATAAGAGAAAAAAATGAGAATGAGAATGAAGCAGAGAATGAGTGTCAAACATGGCCTAAATACCATTATTTTACTTTATATGTACGTCATAATGAATACACTGTAAATAAATAAAAAAAATCATTTTCACTAAAATTCCAAGTGAAATATTATTTTCTTGTTTCTTCAATAAAATGTAAATAATATTGTACTTGATATGTATTTTTTATTTCAATTGGAACAAATTTGGAAAATATGAGACGTGTTTATTTCAATTGTGATTAGGGATGGTAATAAGAACACACAATTGTATTTAAGTGTGTTAAATGAAAACGAATCGAGCTACTCAACTTGCTCAGCCAAAGTATGGCTCGATTCATGCAATTTTTCAATTTGGCTCATACACAAGCTGAATCAAACCAATCAATGAGCGACATAAACCTTCTGATTGTTTACGTTAACGCGTAGCAATTTAGAAAGTGATTCAATCCCGTCCCAACCAATTTTAAGGTAACTCCATGGGCATTGTAAATCTTAGAAAATAATTTAATTTTCAAAAATACATTTGGAGAAGATATCGCAAAAGTTATCTTTAATTCTTAAACACTTTACAAATTAACAAATTAACGTTATCTAGCACCACTTTATATGACATTACGTGATATTATTCGATTAAATGTAAATCATTTGATTCGTTTAATTGAATCTTCCATTTAATGATACTCATTGTCACCAATAACATCGGTGGTGTTAAATATCATCACTCCACTTTAAATGTACGTAATAATGAATACAGTGTGAATAAAAAAATCATTTTCGCTACATTTCCAAGTTAAATATTATTTTCCTGTTTCTTCAATACAATTTAAATAATATTGTACTTGATATATATGTTTTTATTTCAATTGGAACAAATTTGGAAAACATGAGATGTGTTTATTTCAATTGGAACAAATTTGGAAAATACGAGACTTGTTTATTTCAATTGTACATCTAAGGGTGTTAAATGAAACAAACTGAGCTACTCAACTTATTCAACCAAAGTATGACTTGATTCATGCAATTGTTCAATTCGGCTTAGACACAAACTGAAACAAACCTACCAACGAGCGACTTTCCCTACTTAATTGTCAGCCTCTTAATGGTTGGCAAGTGCAATGGCATGGATATGTCTTGCACTCATGTTAGGATTTTGCGGACATGTGCGTTGATGATGCACACTTCGGATTTCGGAATAAGGAAAATATAAGTTTCAATTTATAAGCGTGATGCTTCAATTTGGCCGATGTCAAAGTGTTGTGTATTGGCAAAAATTGGCCAGGCATGGGACGGATTTAGCTTGCTATTAGCGTGATCTAATCCACAAATTCGGTTGTCCAAATCAAGGACATGTTTAACACAGTGCTTGATTTGGACAGTTGATGAGAAAAGTAGTGGGAGGCAATTTTCTAGCTGTTTTAGACCTGGTGGGTTGGTTTATTTCTATTGCAGTTAAGGGTGATATTTGCACACGAATTTTGACTTCATATATTTTGAAGGTTTGGACTGATGAGACAGAGAGTTGTAGTGTTTCTTCAACATTTATCCGTATTCTTGTATTTAATGAATAGGCTTGGTATTTACACGTAAATTCTGTGTTCATTTACAGTGTTGCATTTATCTTTCTTCGTGGGCATTGTGCAAATTCGTGGGTTAACAAAGTGGAACCTCAGTGCTATTATAGGCGAAAATTTTGCTAAGCATTTTACCAAGAATAAGTGTCACGTGCATATGTGAAAGAGTCGAATCTGTGATAAATAGTGTAATATGTGTACATATGATCATTTATCATTCGGTTTATCTTGACTTTATTTTTAGATTATTATCATGAACTCAACTCTTTCAAATCTTTGTGCGACATTTATTTCAAGTATTCACATGTTAGTTTTCGGTTCGTCTCAAACTCTTTGGGTCTTTCATTTATTTCAATCTTTTTTTATCTTCCTAGTTTGACGTCACTACCTACATTATAAGCAAGCGTCATTAAAATTTTGTTTTCTTACATATATTACATAGACCCTCTGAAAAAATAAACGAATCACGACCAAACCGACGTAACGTGGCAGAAAATAGAGCAATTATGAAAAGTACCTAATCTACCAGCGCGTCAATTTTTTTTCTCTATTTCACAGTCCTAATGGCATTTACGTAGTTTTACCAAATTCCACGTCCAATTCACAATCCACAAAAGGTTATTCAGATCTGTAAATTTACACCTCTTATACATCGAACAATTTCGAAACTAAGTAATCTAATCGGATCGTCCACTTTTTCACTATTTATATTACAACCGTCGGATCTATTCTAATGATCGACTTTTATTTCTTTCTGTTAGGGTTCCAACAACCCACGCATCCAATCCTTGCCGTAGAGTTAAAATCAAACGGCTGAAAATACGACACGCTATGTAACTATTTTTACCGTATTTCTCATTTTTCTCGCCTTGAAATTCTAATAAACCCTTGGCTCTTCCGTGCCTCTTAGAAAAACAAACCCTAGCTCTCTTTCTCTCTCTAAAAAAATATCAATTTTTTGAAAAAGAAAAAAAATTGCAAAATCTTAAATCAAATTAGGGTTTCATACGAAAACTATTCTCCTCCTCACCTGCTTTATCAAATCTCTCTCGCATGCTGGATCTCACCGCTTCATCTTCGTTGTTTCGTTAATTTCCAGGACGGGTAAGATCAAATGTATTATACAAATAGTATTTTTATGTGTCAGTTATGTTTATATGTGATTTTTTAGTTTTATTTAGTGTCATTTGATCTTTTGCTGTGGAATCAGTTGGAATTCTTTAGTTTTGTGGTTATCTTGAGTTATATTGAAAATTGGCTGTATTTTTGGTTGATTATTGATTTTATACGTGGTTTTGCCGACAGATCTGGATGGGAGATGAAATTTGGGGCTATTGTTTTGGGGTGATTAGATTGAGGGATTGTTGATGGAAAATAGCATAGAAAATTCTGCAGGTGTTAAAATTCCCAGGAAGAGCAGATCTTTAGATCTTCAAAGCCTCTATAAATCTGGGGTTTCCAAAGAGGTACGGAGTAAAAAGGATTTTTTTGAAGAAAACCACTGTGAAGATGTTAACAAGAAGAAGAAGAAGAGGAAGAGTAGAAAGGAGGTGCCTTTGAGTCATTTTGATCCCCAGGCTAAAAAGAGGAAGGAACATGTCATTGAGGTGACACCTGAGTTGGAATTGAAAGCAAAATCCAGCAGTGACACTAATGGATTGAATGACATTTCGCTTGCATTGGGCGAAAAAGCCAACATTTTTAAGATTCCAAGACGTCCACGTGGTTTGGTGGGGCGGAAAAAGTTTGAAAGGAATCAGGATACTAAGGAGCTGGGAATTTCTGATTCTGTTGATCGGGTTGAAAAATGTAGTGCTGAAATTAATAAGTACGAAGATGATGGTGGTCCGGATGACGAGATAGTTAAGGTAGTAGACATCTCTGCGGCAAAGGTTGTTAGTTCAAAAGTAAAGCGAAGGGTCGGCCATGATGAAGTTAAGGAGAGCAGGACGAAAGAAGCTCGACGAGCTAAGGAAGAAGATTGTCGTGTTGGTGTAAATAATGGTGGTGTTTCCTCTGAAAAGCGGTGGAGTAACATTAGGAAGAGGAAACATTTGGCCACTGGCAGTGCGAGCAGTGGAAATGCATCAAAGAAGACCGAGCCTTTATTGGGTAATTTAGTCTCAGCTAATCATGCTATTGATTTTCAAAATGATGATGGTGACGAGAATGATGATGAGGAGAACCTGGAACAGAACGCAGCTAGGATGCTTTCATCTCGATTTGATCCAAGCTGTACAGGGTTCTCATCAAAGAGCAAATCTGATGTGTCCCGATGTGCTAATGAATTCTCTTGTCTGGTTTCTTCTGCTCGAGATACGGTTAGTCGAGAGGCTAACTCATCTGGTGATGTGGAGTCTGCATCAGCTCATTCTGACATCAGGAACCTTAGACCAAGGAAAGAGCACAAAGGGAAGCGCATTTCAAGAAAACGCCGTCATTTCTATGAGATTTTTCCCAGAGACTTGGATGCATACTGGGTTTTGAACCGCAGAATCAAAGTTTTCTGGCCATTGGATGAAACTTGGTATTATGGCCTTGTGAGTGAGTATGACTCCGAAAGTAAGCTTCATCATATAAACTATGATGATAAAGATGAGGAATGGATTAATCTTCAAAATGAGAAGTTTAAACTCTTGCTTCTCCCTAGTGAGGTTCCTCTCAATGCAAAACCTAAAAAACCATCCAGATTTGATAAATTTGTTCATAAAGGTAAAGCAGGCATGGCTGAAGATGATGATAGCTCTGTAGGGACGTATTTGGACTCAGAGCCCATTATATCATGGCTGGCACGGTCTTCTCGTCGTGTCAAACCTTCACCTAACCCTTTGAAGAAACAGAAAAGCATGCAAGGCCATCTCCCTGTGGTCTCTCAGCTGTGGTTTGACAAATCAGATAACAAAAACAAAGACGTGGAATCCTCTGAAAGCGACAGAAGTCAGCTAACACTGCCAGATGATTCAGATGTTGCGAGAAGGGTCGCTAAATCTCGTGTTGGAACCCATAGTAACTTCCAAAATAGAAATCCTGTAGTGTATATGAGGAAGCGTTTTCGCAACAAATGCGGAGGGTTCTCTTCTGCTTCTAGACATGGCAAAGCACGTGAAAGTTCAACCTGTAAGGGTAAGGTTACTCTTCATGCACCAGGTATGAATAGCATGCAGACTACAGAAGGTTACAAAAGATCTTCTGGATGTGTGGATATTACCAAGCTGTCATGTTCAATTGATTATGATTGTGACCTCAGATTAAGTACATTATTGGTATCTTCTAAACGATTGAGATTTGAAATATGCATACCTGTTTTGCCTTTCCTGAAATATCTACTTGGAAATGGAGATTTTTGGCTGTCCCATACCGTGCTACTGCTTCAACATGGTGCGATGGTGACTGTATCACCTACTATAATGATGGAGATTCTTTTTGTCGACACTGTTGTTGGGGTGAGATCTCTCTTGTTTGAAGGCTGCCTGAAACAGGCTGTAGCCTTAATCTTCCTCATCCTGACGGTGTTCAATCAACCTACTGAACAGAGGAATGTTGACATGCAGTTGCCAGAGACCTCAATGAGGTTCAGACTTTCTTGCATTCAAGACCTAAGAAAGCAGCACCTGTTTGCATTTTACAGTTTCTCCAAACTGAAAGAGTCGAAGTGGCTATGCCTAGACTCTAAGCTTCTGCAACATTGTGTACTCATGAAACGACTACTGGTATCAGAATGCACATATGATAACATCAAGTCCCTTGAACATGAGAGCTTTCTGATGCCAAAACCTTGTGTTGGTTTGGCACTGCCCTCATTTGAGGTATTTCTTCTTTATCCATGCATATATTATTTTAGAAGTCTCCTTTCTATAGCAGGGCAGGGATTGGACTAAGTAATCTGATTTACTTGCATCAACACAATAAAGTTTGGTAACTTTATATGCTTTATGGTAATAGAAACTGATATTGCAAAATTATGAACAGACCATCTAAATTTTGGTATCAGAATCCGAATTTATTGACGGTATTTTGATTCCTTATCCAAGCAAATATACCAAAAGACGGTGGTGGAAATTCTTAACATTGTCTGCTTAACTATTTTCTAGGCACAATCAGTCTACTCTCTCGGCCTTCATCTGGTTTCTTAAATTTCAGTTTGGGCTTCATCATTTTCTGAATTGCCTGGAATCCCTTAATTCTCAATGGAATGAGAAATCACAAATCAGTTAATTATCAAATTCTTCCTTCGTCCATTCCTGCCAACACATCGAGACCTGCAATTTTCTTTATTCAACAGCAATATGCTGTTTGTTATTATTTCTTTTTTATCAAAAATATGAAATTATTGGAAATAGTATGAGATAAGGAATCCTCCACCAATCGAAATAGAACAAATCAATGATTTAATACGGCTTTCCAACCTAGAAGAATTGAAGAAAAGGAAAAATTCTATTTCCTTAGCTGTGGTGTATTTGTCGAATCAATGATATATAATTCCAGTATGTAAGACGCAGTAATTTTCGTTCTATTTTTCTTAGGAAAATGCCTCATTGAATGAGGCTCGCGCCTCGAGGTGCGTGATCCGTGGCCTCAGTTTTGCCCCGACATTTGTTTTTTTTCCCCCTTCTTCTATTGGAAGTCTGAAGGTGAATATTAAGGGGCTTTTTTTATTTGGCCCATCTCAAATAAAATAACGTCTTGGGCCCATCAATTCTTTTACTTGTTTGACCTAATCAACCCCACTTCAGCATCTTAAAGCTTACTAAGCTCCCGTTTGGTGCACATTATTTTCAAAATAATGCATTTTTTGGTTGATTTAATAGGGAATATGTGGTTGAAAAAGAAGGAAAAGTTATTGATGTGATGGAAAATATTATTTTATTGAAGAATGTGTGGTCGAAAATGAGTAGAAGAATGAGAATGAAAAAAAAAATGTGGGCCAAACAAGGGCTAAATAAGATTTCNAATATGTGGTTGAAAAAGAAGAAAAAATTATTGATATAATGAAAAATATTATTTATTGAAAAATGTGTGATTGAAAATGAGTAGAAGAATGAGAATGAAAAAAAAAATGTGGGCCAAACAAGGGCTAAATAAGATTTCAAGGCAGCAAACTTCAGCAGCCTGAAAAAATCCGGCAGGTGTTATTAATTTTTTTCCTTTCCCTTTTCCTTTCTTTTTTTATATAATCACATTAATGGTTGGTTTGTTTATTCTGATGTTATATCTTTGGATATTTTTTAAGATTACTTATGGTTTATTATATGTTCATTTTTTGACTTAATGTTTGGTTTGCGGCTTACACAAAAGCAATGCGATGTTTTATAATGTGGCTTATTATGTTTGTTAAAGATCTATATTAGATGCTCTAGATCATCCGGTGGATCTAGCAATGATACGAACGGAATGGCGATAAAAAATTGTGTAACCAACAATTTGTTGGGAGCAAGGCTTAGTTTGTTATTAATTATTATGTTGTGGCAGTGTTGTACAGTTGTTCTCTTTTGTGTCAAAGGTTGACAGTATGTACAAGCAATTTTGGTTACCAAGTTCTGCTTCTCGCTGGCACTCACTTCTGGTTTCTCTTGTTGATTAGGGTTTAAAGAAGAAAGATGTGCTTGGCATTCTGCCTATGGGTGTTTCTAGAGAATCCTGCAAGATAAGGATGAACCAGGCTGTTTTTAATTTGGCTACAAAGCTTGCAGAGCTTCCACTATTTGCCTTTTCATTTACTGCTGCACCCGCCTTCTTCACAACACTGCATCTCAAGCTGCTCATGGATCACAATTTTGCCTGCGTCAACCTTCAAGATCATGGCATATTGTGCACACTGAGAACTTCAGAAATTTCCTGCCATTCTACTACAGATGACTACACTCATACTGAGTCCTGCTTGGTGAATGTTCAAGATAAAATTGCTAAATATAATAATGTAGGAACTTTGTTTACTAGAGCTCCTGCTTCTGTATTGTTTTCTAGTTCTGAACAAGAGTTGGGGAAAGATGTCTCCATAAGCAATGTTGTTGATAAATCTGACTTTTTTGGGGTTCTTCACAAGGAGAAGTCAGATAGCTCTGAAACTACTGGTTGTTCCAAAGATTTTGAAAAGAATGTAACTGAGTTTATTGTTCAATCACTTGAGCGCGAGTCGAAAAAGCAGATGCATGAGCAGTGTGATGTAATTGCACCCCAATCCATCACATTTCCAAGCTCCAATCCTGGATGTGATGATGGGTTGAGTGGCATGAGTGTGGAAGTTCCATCCCTTGACCAAGTTGATACACCTTTTGGTCGGAGAGGACGTATATCCCGAGAGATTTCTGATGTGAGTTGCAATATGAGTGATGGTCTTGTCCACAGCCCCAATCCTACTGGTCCCAGGAGTACTTGGCATTGTGGTAGAAGCAGCTCGAGTACTGCACCTTCTGAAGATCTGTCACCTGTGTGGCATGACGGGAAGGGAAACTTTTTGACCAATGGATTCAGTAATGGGCCGAAGAAGCCACGTACTCAAGTTCAATATACATTGCCTTTCGGAGGTTATGACGTAAGTACGAAGCAGAAAACCCATAACCAGAAAGTTCTACCTTACAAAAGAATTAGGCGAGCTAACGAGAAGAGGGTATCTGATGGTTCTAGAAG
This sequence comes from Fraxinus baroniana, assembly GCA_903798355.1. Classification (NCBI taxonomy): domain Eukaryota; kingdom Viridiplantae; phylum Streptophyta; class Magnoliopsida; order Lamiales; family Oleaceae; genus Fraxinus; species Fraxinus baroniana. Next base: position 35,426 of record CAIGRO010002573.1, read on the forward strand.
TTCTCAAAGAAATCTGGAGTTCTTAGCATGTGGTGCAAATGTTTTAGTCACCCTTGGGGACAAAGGTTGGAGAGAATGTGGAGCACAAGTTGTCTTAGAACTTTCAGATCATAATGAATGGAGATTGGCTATTAAACTTTCTGGGATTACAAAATATTCATTTAAAGTTCAACATATTTTGCAGCCTGGGTCAACTAACCGCTACACACATGCTATGATGTGGAAAGGGGGAAAGGACTGGGTACTGGAATTTCCTGACAGGAGCCAATGGATGCTTTTCAAGGATATGCATGAAGAGTGCTACAATAGGAATATTCGTGCTGCTTCTGCGAAGAACATCCCTATTCCTGGAGTCCGACTTGTTGAGGAAAGTGAAATTTATGGAACTCAAGTGCCATTTGTTAGGAATCCTTTAAGATATTTCCAACAGGTTCAAACTGATGTTGAAATGGCGATGGATTCCTCTCGTAATTTATATGATATGGATAGTGATGATGAGCTGTGGTTAATGATAAACAAGAAATCTGACAGTAGATGTGGAGAGATATCTGATGAATTGTTTGAAAAGACCATTGACATGTTGGAAAAAGTTTCATATGTCCAACACCGTAATCACTTCACAAATGATGAACTTGAAGAGCTGACGGCTGGGATGGAGTCCAAAGAAGCTGCTAAAGTAATTTATGAGCATTGGCGAAAGAAGAGGGAAAGAATGGGCATGCCATTAATACGTCACCTCCAGGTACTTATTTAAATCTTTTAGTAGTACATAGCTAGTACCGTGGACACTTCAGTAGGGGAGCGTATTTAGCATGGTAGTGCATATCCAATATCTTTACATGTAATTTCATTTTATGATCAATTTATGATATCAACATAATAATGCAGTATGATTCGGACCCAGCCATTTGATTTATTTCGAAGAAAAGATAATGCCAAATCAATGTGCTTGTATGTGTGCGTTTGATTTCTTATTGTCTTCACTTTTGGTAATTTTAATTGTTTTGGGGACCTTTACATCATTTTGATGTTGCTGAGCAACTTTTCTTCATCTTGTATGTTATCAGCCCCCTCTCTGGGAGAGGTATGAGCAGCAGCTGAAAGAGTGGGAGCATGCCGTGGCCAGAGGCAACACTGCACTCTCTGCTGGTTTCCCGGAGAATTTATCCCCGTTTGAGAAACCACCCATGTTTGCATTTTGTCTAAAGCCACGAGGTCTAGATGTTCCCTACAAGGGTTCAAAACAACGATCCCACAGGAAATTCCCAGCTTCTGGATACAGCCATACTGTTTCAGGGGATCAATATGGCCTTCATGCTTCTGGTCGCATTCTGTTCTTTCCAGTGTCCAAATATAATTTTTTAATAGATGTACCTCTTTGAATATTTATTTTTCTTCATCCTTTGTTCCCTGCTACAAGTTAGTTTTTCTCCCTCCTTTGTTAATATTTTACCTGTTATGGCAGGGAGAAGATCTACAGGGTTTGCTTTTGGAGATCAGAAGGGGTTATATCCAGTCAATGTATATGATTCTGCTGATGCTTCACCATTGTTACAGGCTTCAACTCGGGTACTGTCTCCAAGAGATGCTGGTGGACTAGGAAATTTCTTATTCAACACCGATGCGTCTGAGTGGAATCGTCAAACCAAATTTTATAACAACAAACTGAAGAAGCATGGATTATATTCTTCTTATAATAATCAGCACACAATGGCCTCTTACAACAAGAGAACATGGAACACAAATGGGGTTCCACAGCTGAACACGGGTTTACCCGAGTGGTCAAGTCAGAAACCCTACTATTTTGATGGACACCGCAGGCTTGCGGTTGAGCAGTTGGATGGTTCAGATCTTCATGAGTTCCGATTGCGTGATTCGTCGGGTGCGGCACAGCATGCACGTAATATGGCTAAACTCAAGAGAGAGAAGGCCCAGAGATTGCTTTACAGAGCAGATTTAGCTATCCACAGAGCAGTAGTTGCTTTAATGACAGCAGATGCAATCAAAGCTGCTTCAAACTCAAATGGCAGTGGTTAAATTGATTGGTGTGATTATGTAATTATAAATATCTTATCGAAGTTGCATGACTATTTTGAGTGGCCCCTGTTTTTTCCGAGACGTTTGACTGCCATCTTTGTCTATAGCAGCCAGTATTGGCTAGAGCAGTTAGTGCAGTAAATGTTGGCTTCTGCCGATCCAGATAGTGCTTTTCCCAAGCAAAACCAGTTGTCGTTATTCCAGCAGTCCTGCTTTCTAGCCTTTTTATCCACTTTGCTGGAAGGAGTCGATTTCAATTTTTCAGTCAGACGCAACTTCTACGGTACTTTTGCCAGCAAGGGCGTGCGGAATTTTTGCTGTCAAGCGCTGTACAGAAAACTTTATTTGCCATTTTTTTTGTTCTCCTTTTGCTCTGCTCTACCATTCAACCTTAGGTTTAGTGTTCCATATTAGTAGAGTAATGAACCCAAATAATATACATCTCTTGGAATCAGTTTGTGAGTTTGAAATTGAGCTTTTCAGCAAAACCATGTATTTACAGGAAGTTTGAGGAAGTGATATGCTGCAGGTAATTTTTCCTCAAATTCTTTATGATTATTGGTAAGATTAGATCACATTATTTTGGTCATGATCAACTGTTCCAAGATACGTACGGATCTCTTTGTATAAGCTTGTTGTGTATTAAGAATCATGTCGACCCCTTCCAAAGATTAGGTGGGGGTTATTATGAAGTTGGCAATGATGACAGAGTATGAGACTTGTTCACTTGTTTTTAGCTTAATTTTAGGGGAAATATCACCCAGGTCCCAAATCTTTCAATTTTCAATTAGTTGCAGATTATATTCAAAATTTTCATTTTTGCACCCATAGTTCCAAACCATTCATTCTAATGGCAGGTAGAGGACAAATGTATGGAATCCGTCCATTCCTTTGTTAATTGACCAAAAAATTAAAATTGACTCAATCTGACCAATTAAGTGAAAAGTAAAATGGTCATATCACTATTCACACTTCCCTTCGAAAGTCTACTGACATGATCATTTTACCCTTCACTTAATTGGTCAGATTGAATCAAAATTTTAATTCCTTAGTCAACTAATGGAGGAATGGACGGATTTGGTCCATTTGTTCTGCAGCTGCAATTGAAATGAAAGGTTTGGAACCTTGGATACAAAAATGAAAGGTTTTGAGTATAGTTTTCAACTAGCTAAAAGGTGTGGGATCGCAGCTGCAATTTTCCCTTGATTTGATTAGTCTTCGAACTGTGATGAGTGTTTGGTTAAAAATTGCTTTTTACTGTTGCGTAAGTGAGAAACTACTGAAGAAATGCTTGAATTTGAGAGATGACCTTCCAATACAACATGCCTTGCATTTTCTTCGGCTCTGGATATAATGGAGCTTTCCTTCATTTGGAACGCTAGGAAAACCACGCCATTTTCTTAGAAATCCTTTTTGAGCATTAATGGACTGTGTTTACACGAGGAAATCGACTAGGAACCCAATATCTTGCCATCTTTTGAAGGATCATAACAAGCTATTTTCTGAACAAAAATCAGCCAATGCCCTTCTGGTGCATCCAGTAATCTTTTGCTGCAATCCAGTTTTACTTGACAAAGTCCATGCCCTTCCACTTGACACTCAAATCTTTGTTGTCCTTCAGCTCGATATTGTGATCTTTTAACAAAATGAAGATGATACATGTATGGTGGGTTGAACTAGATATTTGTTGATTTCTCTTTTCTACTTTTGACGAGTTCAATCCGATTCAACCTATCAATATATGCTCCAAAAATTGTAACTCCACGATTCAATCGTGGTAACATTACCTAGAGTTCGTGACACTATTATATAGGCACTTTTTATGTTTTGTCCATTCAAAAAGACTGATGATGCAAAAAGGATAGCAAAAAACATACTAAAACTTCGAACTGAAGGGATGTCAATGGGGCCTAGGGTGGCTCTCTCTGCCCTGGGGTCTGCGGATTAAAATATTTTCATTTATCATCATCATATTTACAAGTTGCTATTATGTTTTATTTTTAAAATATAATTTAAATTTAAATTATAAAAATGAAAGAAAAGGAAAAAAGTAAGATTGAAGTGAGGATTCTGTCCCATCCCGTCCCGTCGCGTCCTGATTCCTAAGTATTGGCTTGTTGCACAGATTTTCAGTAATAGTGCATGTTTGGTAAACTCAGAAAGATTTACTATAAGCTAATAAAGTTGTGTAATAAATAATATTTTTAGTTAGTTGTCTTCTTGGTAGTTACTTTTAAATCAATTAACTTGCTCACTTTTATCTTCAATTTTCCTTCACAATTCATGAAAGCTGCATCTTTTTATGACTTCCACTTATAGATCCTGGCCTAGAAAAGTGAGCGTTGGAGGAAGGTTGAACAAAGAATAAGAAGAAAATTGATTGTATTGAAGTAACCGAGTTCCCATTAATTATTTCGATAAATTATAAAGCGACGTACTTGAATATTATACTCTTTAGCAAAAACAATAATCTTATGAAATACAGTTAAAATTAATGTTCTCGTTACAGTTATAAATTTTCACTGGTATCAACATCTACATCTACATTTGATGTGGTGTTAGCTTAAGATCCACGTATAAAAAAAATTGAAATTTCATGTGTTGACTCAATTTTCTAGTTGCATTTTTTTAATTTCTTCTTATTTTCTAAAAATAACAGTCGCCAACCGTCAAAACCGCCAAAATTCCCTCCTTACCTATCTTCTTTCTCCAGCCAAAAAGCCAGAAAAAAACTCTTCCTTACAACTTTTTCTCTCTAAAGTCAAAACCCACCATGAAAAATTGAAAATCAACCTCCCTCTGCTTCATTAATCCGTCAGCCAAAAAATTTAGAAATTTCTCTCATTGCCAAGAAATCTCGAGAAAGAAAAGGTAATGGACAGAAGAAGAAAAAATTTAAATGTACTTAAAAAAGTTATTTCTAATTCTAATTATTTCAATTTTGTAAGGTTATTTGAAAACCCATGTTGTTAATGATAATGCCCATGTAATAATTTAAAGAATATGTCGAATTAGTTTCATTATTGAAGGACATGGCAATGCTATAAGCAATTCTATGTAAAAGTTTTTACTTATTTTCATGGGTTTTTATTCTTATGTTGTTCTTTTATTATATATGTATGTTATAAGGCAGGTAGGGCTTAAATTGGATGATAAAATGCCGCAGCGAGTGAAGGAAGAAGAGAGAATTGAAAGGATCATTCGTGATCTATTGAAGCTTCCAGAGAATAGGAGATGCATCAACTGCAACAGTTTGGTATGTTTTGGTTCTCATTGCTTTTAATTTTGAGAATTTAAGATTGATAATACTCTTTGTGAAGAATAATGCACCAATTGCACCAAGAATCACCGGGCTCAGTCTCGATTCAACACCACAACCAATCAAAGAACAAATCCACAAACCACCACTCGTCCAAACCGGTTGCTCGAATCAATAGATAACCCACGAGGATCTTGAGGATGAGAAGAATATAGCCAAGGAAGTTAACTACAAAGGATAACTAAAAGAGAAGAAGAAAATCTCACGGGCAAGGCACAAAGCGAAAAGCACACGGTCACAAAGAGGAGAGGATTCAACTTCTCAAGGCTAAGGGGCGGCTTTCATATAATTCTCATACCTAGAATAGTAATGGACATTGGTATATGTAGAAAAGGAATTAATTGATTC
>CAIGRO010002605.1:0-26488 GCA_903798355.1 Fraxinus baroniana
TCTGTTTGCCTCCGTTTCATACACACTTTATATAGAGAGAAGATTTTAAGAGAATAAAATTGTACATTTACATTTAAAAAAAAATTATAATATTTAAATTAAAAAAAAAAACCACCCACCTACGGGCAACGTCATTCTTCCCACTCCCATCCAACCCCTTGCCCCAAAATTAAAACCACCGCCACCCACAACCTCGCCACCCCCGTCACCTCAAACTAAGGCACCATAAACCTATCTTATTCTTTTCGTGAACAAGGCCAGTTGTGGTGGAATAGCAGGCAAATGTCTATGGCGGTGCTGGAAACATAGAGTTCACTTAAAATGACCCACCATTATTACTGATATTACTTGAACCAAAAAGAGTTATAGTCACTACCATCATGGGTCCTGCTAATTACCAGTATCTTCATCTTTTCCCATAATAATTTACTCTATCTCATATACAATTTGAATCAAACCCTTCAATCAATCAGAAAACCAGCGTAAATGAACAAAACCCAATACCATTTCCAACCTCTCAAGCACGCACAACAGATAATACTCTTCTTCAAGTCTTGCATAACTGTGCATCACTGAATTAGGAGTTATCAATAGTTACCAAGAACCAAAAAAAGCCAACAAAATTAATTTTGACACTGTAGAAAAAGAACCCTGTCAATTTCCTTCAATTCAGAAGGTGAAAAAACGTTCTTTGATAGCAGACGAAATGCCGAAAATGGAGGATAAAAATGTTTGAAATTATGGAAAGTAGTGTTGCTACTGCATGTAGTGTGTGTTTTTGCCGAAAAAGAAAAGAGTGAATTTTGGAGTGCTAAGAAGAGGGAAGATGAGAATTCTGGCGGTGGGTGGTATGATCAGGGGGCTAGTTTTCGCGTTGGCGATGAAGAATGTTTGAGAAGGACTTGAGTGTAATCAGAAAGGAGTGACAATATAGGGTCTGTTAAGTCATACGTTCAAAATGAGTCCAAGATTGCAGAAACTACTATGAAGATTATTGATAGCTAGTTGTTAAAATTTTGTACACAGAAATAGGCTTAAGTTGTAACAAGACTTGTACTTCTTTAGTAAAGTTGTTAGCTTAGACTACTACATAATAAACATAATGTACCTGATAGAAACATGAATGAAATCCAATTCACTAAATATCTTAGCTTAAAATTTTACATGGTATCAGAGCGGGTTCTGACCCACGTCTAAATCCTCATATTACTTTTCCAACATGTCTTCTTCAAACTCATCCCTTCCCACTTACAGTCCTTCATCCAACATTACTATCACAAAGCTCACTAATATCAACTACCCTATCTGGAAAGCCCAAATGCTTCCCTACCTAAAGGCCAAGATGTCTTTGGTTATGTCGATGGCACAATCAAAGCACCACCGGCCAAGATTACTGAGAATGACACCTCCATTCCCAATCCAGAGTTTTCTATCTGGACCAAACAGGATAACCTTATCCTCAGTACTATTACTTCCTCTCTAACTGAAGAAGTTATTGCACAGGTTTACCATGTTGAAACCTCTCATGACATCTGGCTTGCACTTGAAATATGCTTTGCTTCTCAATCGAGAGCAAAAGTTGTTCAAATTCGATCTCAATTGGCCACTTTTCGCAAAGGCCACCTATCCGCTACAGATTACTTTATGCAAATCAAATAGCTCACTGACCAGCTTGCCATTGCTGGTCAGGCACTTAAATATGATGACATAATTTTATATATCTTGGTTGGCCTTGGTCCTGAATATGATTCCTTTGTGTCCATTGTTAGTGGTCGTGAAAACATAACCTTGGAGGAGGTCTATTCAATGATTCTCACCAGTGGAGCTCAGATCCTGCACAACACCCAACCACTTTCTGCTACAAGTGCTAATGTAGCTACTAAACAGTTTGATCAGCCCCGTTGAAGGAGCATGGGTTCTTATAATGGTTTCCAATCTCGTAGCGATACTTCATACTGAGGAGGGTTCAACACTTGTGGAAATTCCACCACCAACAACTACAACCCTTCCAACAACAACTCCGGAGGCTTTCAACGTTCCAACTTATGGTACCAACTGTGCGAAAACCCTGGACAGTATGTACACAAATGTTTCCACAAGTTTGATATCACTTTCTGCCCTTTCCAACAGCCCAAAAGTCCAAATGCTATGCTTGCCTCATCCTCACATACCGCAGACCCTGTTTGGCATCCTGACACGGGAGCAACTCACCACATGACTGCGGATGTGAACAACCTCGCTCTTAGTGAAGAATATCATGGTATAGATGAAATTCAGGTTGGAGATGGAGCAGGTTTGTCTATTCTCATCTTGGTTCTTCACAAATATCTACTCCGTCAAATTCTTTTCTTCTAGATCAAATACTTGTAGCTCCTGCCATCACTAAAAATCTTTTATCAGTTCATCAGTTTGCTAAATATAATCGTGTTTTCTTTGAATTTCATGATTCTTTCTTTATCATAAAGGACTACTTGGCCAACATCTAACATAGGGGTTGTCTTCGTGATGGACTTTACTATTTTTCACCATATCTTCAGAATTCCAGTCATGCTGCCTTCACAGGTGCTCATGTATCAGTTTCTGATTGTCACAATTGCCTCGATCATGCTTCTTTCGGTTAATTAGCAAGTTATTTCTACAAATAAACTTCCAGCTGTCAAGAATAAGAGACACTATGTTTGCTCTGATTGTCAAATGGCTAAAAGCCATAACCTTCCTTTTGAATCTTCTGAATTTAAAGCTTCCAGGCCTCTTGAATTAATTTACTCGGATGTTTGGGGTCCAGCTGCATGTTTATCTACTTATGGTTCTCGTTATTATGTATGATTTGTTGATCACTTTACAAAATTCATTTGGTTATTTCCATTAAAACAAAAGTCTGATGTCGAGTTAATTTTTTTGCAATTCCAAGCTCTTGTGGAGCGTCACTTTAATACCAAAATAGTAGCCATACAATCAGACTAGGGAGGTTAATATAGAAGACTCAATCAATATTTTAAAACCAATGGTATTGTACATCGCATTTCATGCCTTTACACGCATGAACAAATGGGTTTTGTCGAAAGAAGACACCGTTAGATAGTAGAAATGGGTCTAGCATTACTAGCTCACTCAAAACTACCCAAAAACTATTGGGAAGATGCCTTTTTAACTGCCACATATATTATCAATCATCCGCCAACAAAAATTCTGGATCATAAGTCTCCATTTGAACAAGTTTACAAAAAGAACCATACTGTAACTTCATGCGTATTTTTGGTTGTGCATGTTGGCCCAATTTACGACCTTACAACAAACATAAAATTGATTTTCGATCTCAAACTTGTGTTTTTGTTAACTATTGTCTATGTCATCAGGGCTACAAGTGTCTCGACTTGACAACAAGAAAGGTATTTGTGTCCCGTCATGTTGTCTTTAATGAGCATCAATTACCTTATCAACCCCTAGCTCAACACAGTTCGAATCCTCCTCGAATTGCCACGCTACCACAGCCTCTAATTTACACAAATTCTATTTACACACACACCTCTTTTGCAGGTACAACTACTTCATCTTCATCTCCTCATGCTTTTGAACCATTGACAATAAATGTGTCAATCCAAGATCATGTAGAACGAGATGCTTTCGCAAGGGATGATACAGCAGATTTAGCAGCTACTGCTACTGCTCCACTACCATATCATCAAGTGGTAACTCGTTCCAAAACAAACTCTCTCAAACCAAAAATACCATATGCAGGTTCAGCCACTAAATATCCTCTGCCTCTACCTCCAATTGCTGCAGAGAATTATATTCCTATTGAACCTACACGTTTTACTAAAGCTGTAAAGCATACTACATGGCGTGAGGCTATGAACAAAGAGTTTGATGCCTTACTTAGCAACAACACCTGGACTCTTGTTCCACCACAGTCCAACGTAAATGTTGTCGGCTGCAAATGGGTTTATCGAATCAAGAGAAAAGCTGATAGAAATATGGAACGCTTTAAGGTTCGTCTTGTAGCTAAAGGCTATCATCAACAAGAGGGCATTGACTTTACTGATATTATTAGTCCGGCAGTAAAGCCCATCACCATTTGCTTGTTGTTGTCCATTGCCTTACAACGTAAGTGGGCAATCAAACAACTTGATGTCCAAAATGTGTTTCTACATGGTAATCTTCATGAGGATGTCTACATGTCTCAACCTCCTGGTTATATTCATCCAGACTTTCCCTCCTATTTGTGTAAGCTGCAAAAGAGCATTTATAGCCTCCGTCAAGCGCCGGGCCTGGTTTTCGCGTATGACAGACAAACTAGTTTTACTTGGGTTCAAAGGGTGCAAATCAGATAGCCCACTATATATTCTTAACCATTGTAATATGAATGTTTATTTTTTTTATCTATGTCGATGATATCATTGTCACGGGTTTCGATGAGATGACAATACAACACTATGTCACACTTCTTGGTCAAGAATTTTCAGTAAAAGACTTAGGGGATCTATAATTCTTCCTTAGCATTGAGGCTATCAGAACTAATCATGGTATGTGGTTAACTCAGAGAAAATATATCTTTGATCTTTTGGTTCGGGCTGCTATGGACAAAGTGAAACCGTGTACTGCACCAATGTCAACTACTTGTACTTTGTCCAAATATGAAGGTGCTCCATTTGAAGATGCCTAACTATACCTCAGCATTGTAGGTATCCTCTAATATCTTTCTTATACCCGGCCTGACATAGGCTGTGCTATTCATCGTGTTAGCAAATTCATGCACTCATCGAAGATTCCTCACTAGCAAGCTGTTAAGAGGATAATATGGTATCTCAAGCACTCTATCTCCACTGGCCTGTTCTCATCTGCTATATACTCTCATGAGCTTCAAGCATTTACTGATGCAGACTGGGCTTCTGATCCAGATGATCGACGTTCTATTGGTGCTTATTGCATATTTCATGGCCAAAACCTCATTGGTTGGACTTGCAAACAACAGCCTACCATCGCTCGCAGCAGCACTGAAGCTGAGTTTAAATCTCTATCAAACACTACTGCTGAACGGCAGTGGATTCAATATCTCATCTCTAAAATTGGTTTTCCATTTTCTGGTTCTCCTCGACTATGGTGTGATAACATTGGTGCAACATATTTGAGTGCAAATCCTATCTTCCATGCTAGAACAAAGCATATTGAAACTCATTTCCATCATGTTAGAGACCAAGTTCTTAAAAGACAACTTTCAATTAGTTTCATCTCTTCCAAGGATCAAATTGCGGATATCCTCACTAAGCCTTTAAGCTCTCCATGCTTTTTGTTGTTGAAGGACAATCTTCATGTTCAAGACCTTCCCATTCGATTGTGGGGCGTGTTTGAGTCACACGTTCAAAACGAGTCCAAGATTGCAGAAACTACTACGAAGTTTATTGATAGCTAGTTGTTAAAATTCTGTACACAAAAATAGGATTCAATTGTAACAAGACTCGTACTTCTTTAGTAGAGTTGTTAGCTTATACTACTATATAATGAACACAATGTACCTAATAGAAACATGAATGAAATCCAATTCACTAAATATCTTAGCTTAAGATTTTATAGGGTCCAATTCAGATATGGAGCTGGCTGAAAATATTATGGGAACTGGCTGCATCGCTGGTGATCGAATTAATTGGCTCGGTTGATGGTAGGGGTTATGTGGCGTGAGATGGGACGGGAGTGGGAAATAGAAGTCGGGTTTTCGTTTCCCTTTTTTATACAAGGTTACCATTTTATCATTAATTGGAATGTTGTCAAAATAATTTTTTGGTGTCAACCGAAGGTTTGTGATGGCAGGGGGCACAATCTAAAAATTTGGGTAAAGTTTGCGAGAAAAAAAAAGTTTGGAACCATGATTGAAATTCTCCCTTAATCGACTGATTTCTAAAAAAAGGTTGAACCCTAACCTTGAGGGTCCCTAATCGCCCCGCTCCTAGAGCATTGTGGATGAGGTAAATCGTAGGATGGGCCTCAGCAGGTTAGAGTACAAGAGTTGCCATACTGGTGCCCACAAAGAGTTCAATTTCAAACCTTGTTGAAGTAGGAGTTGAATCCTCACACTACAGCTGCTAGTTCAGTTAAGACTACTTCATTCATGTCCTTTGCACCACTGAGTTATGCCCCAAGGGGCTATTAATTTACCGATTACTATCATTTACGTCAAGTTAGATGATAGCTTAAGCAGACCTTTTAGTGGTGTGAAAGTAATTTATCTAAAAAAAAGTTGTGGAAATTCCACTTACGCATGAATTTCAACTTTTGATTTTCAATAATAGGTTTAAAACTCAAGTAAAAAATCAGGTCATAATCTACTTTTTAATATCAATAATAATATTATTAAATTTTCTCTATATCCTCTCTCTAAACTATAGAGTAAATTTAATCAACAATCACTGAACTTTCAAGTAGTTAGCATTTACTCATTGAACTTTAACGCATTACCGAATACTCACTCATCTTTCTTACAGTTACCTATCACTCCACTCTCGTCTCTTAAAATTGACAGAAAATTACACGTGGCTGTCGATTTTCTTACGTGGCAAACACTCCCCCGTTAAATTGACAACGTAGAATTAAAACACACGACATTTTCCTTCTAAATTCACTCTTTCTCCCCCATTTTCTCTGCTAACTGGAAGAGAACCCCCAATTCCCACGACATTCACTTCAAACCCTTAATTCCCAAACCCGTCGTTAGTTCCCGACGCAAGAAATCCACCATCACCCAGCTCAAAGCCCTCCGCGACGACAACGCCCAGCTCAAAAGGTAGCTATCAAATTGGCAGCATATCCTATTTGTGGTAATTTTATGATTTTAATCAGTTAGCATTTTTTTTTTGGAAGTTTTTAGCTATCAAATTGGCAGCGCATCCTATTTTTGATTGTGGACCTATTTGTATTTATGTTAATTGACTTTAATTTTACATGGTTGGTTTCTCTAATCTTTACTATACTAATAATAAGGATCATTTGACCTCCAATGATGATGAATCATTCAATTGCAAGCACAGCGTGTTATCAATTTAACGGATAGTATTTGCCACGTAAGATTATCGTTTGCCACGTGTAATTTTCTGTCAATTTTAAGGGACGGGAGTGGAGTGAGTGGTGGATGGGTAACCATAAGGAAAGATGAGGGAGTGTTCGGTAATGCGTTAAAGTTCAATGAGTAAGTGGTAACAACTTTAAAGTTCAGTGACTTGATTAAATTAACCCCTAAATTATATCCAACCAAATCCCAAAACCTAAGAATTCGCCTATTTGAATCTCATTCTTTCAAAGAAAACTCATTTTCCTACAGTAAATTTATGGCAAAAAGCAGAAGACTACAATTCTCGTGTCAGAGCACAGACTTGACCATTGCATTACTTTACCCATTTTACCTAAGACCACTTCTTTTGAAAGGCAAACAATAAGGGCATAATGGAGATAACACCAAATTTTTCTGGACAAAGTCAGAGCCATTGACAGAACTAAGTACAAGGGGCCTCACATGTAACGCAAACTACTGTTGAAAAAATAGAAAAAAATGGGTGTCAAACGCAAAATTAAACTTCTCTTCTCCGATCTCTACTGCAAATAGCCGCTCTCAGGAGTGCTACGTTGCACATCAATGACAATAAGTGTCGCTGTGCATATAAGACTACCGCCAGCAGTCGCTTTGCGCATAGTGATGCGCGACGGTAGCTGAGGTAGCTCTTTTGGTGGTGTGAATATAGGAAAAAGTGGTGGCTCTGACATAAATTTAGCTATTGGGAGAGGAAGATTCGTGGTGATGCGAATATTGGGAAAAAGAGGTAGCTCCAGAGTAGATTCATCTAGTGGCGAAGAAAAAATAGCGACTAACAACGGTACTGGAGTTTCTTCAAAAGGTGGAAGGTCTAGCTAAGATGGTGGTGGGAGAAGAAAGTCAGGTATTTGTTGAGGAGAAAATATTGGCAGTTTTTGGAGAATTTGACATTGAATCGAGATCACGAGATGTGATAACCATGGAAAGACTGGATGGTCCGGTTGTTGTGGTTGTGGTACGGCGATGGTGGTGTGGTAGTGGCGACGACAGTGGCAATGGTGTGGCGAAATGGGATGAATGGCGTTTACAGGAACTTTTCGAATTTCCACGAGTTTACGGGACATTGATCTTATTTCTTGCATCCCATTGATGTAATCATAATTACGGTAGTATAAATATCCTTCATCTATGGACGAGAACTATTACTAGACATGTAATCTCACTCGCTTACTTAGAACTAATGAAGAATCTAATCCCATTTGTTCCCCATCTTTCATCGTTAAATGTCAATATAAACATTGACCTAACTGAATATTTTTGTTGTTGTTTTTTCTAAACAAGTTGATTACGAACCAAGATGATTACAATAATGAATAAAGCTATATGTTCACGGGATTTTCCTCTATACAATACTAAGGAGAAACTTGTCTCCTTGGCATTGGTCAGATGAAAGATGCTAGGGATTCATCTGGCCAATGTCAGGGAAACAAGTGTCCCCCTGAATATGTACAGGGAAAATAACATAGCTTTACAATAATACATTCGGAGTCAATCTACCAACTCATCTGCGTTCATATGCCAAAAGTTGAAGCTAAGTTATGCATAGTGACCTAACGTAATATTTTTGTTGTTGGTCGTTTCAAATAATTTGGCTTTCGGTGGCACGGGGAATGCATTTGTCAGTGAGTGTTTACGGATCTACATAGACTTGGGCACTATTTTAAATGTGATAACATCCTTATTTTTTTTTTAATAAAGAAATATTGAGCTAGGCACGGGTTGTGTTAGGTCTTATCCAACCTAACACGATCTGTTTAATTTAAAATTAATCCACCCAAAATGATCGAGCTTGGGTTGGGTCGGTTTGGGGTGGGCTCAATTCAAGTTGGATTCATTTTTTTTTTTTTTTTAAATTTGAACAATTTTTTAAGTTTGAAGTCACTTGAAAATCTCCATTATTTTTAACATATATACGGAAATCTTTTTGAAAAATTAGTTTATAAATAAGTTTGAAGCTATGGAGCTTTTTTTTTTCCTAATTTTTTTGAGATTTATTCACTTCATTGCCACGTCCTTAATTTTTAGTTTATCACCAAGTTATTTGCATTTGTATATAATATTCACACCAATTAGCCTATGTAAAAAAGGATGACGTTTGTACATTCTAATCCTCTTTTGTCTTCACTGTTGTGTCCATTTAGATTTTTCTATTTTAGGTATTACATTGTTTAATTCATCGAGTTCGGTTAGGTTGGGTTGAAATGAGTTTTAATTTATAACCCGAGATCCAATTCAATCCGATCTCAAATTTGATTTTCCAACCCAATACAACCCATCCCATATAAACTTAATAACCAACCCAAATTGGTTACTTTGGATTGGGTTGGTAGGTTTGAGCGGTTTGGATGGGTTTGAGCGACCATTTCCTTCACTTTAAAATCCCACAATTAAGGAAAATGGTCCGGTGAAAAGCGTCCGATTTGATATCCTCCACTTTACTCGATTCAGGTTTGTATTTGTTTGGGTTTAGATTCATCACTTTCCATTGGTCTAATCGATGCCATTTCCACCGTGGGTAGCTTTAGTTGAGTTTTTTTCGAGGTTACTAAAACATGAGATATTGACAATTACCTTAGAAAATTCAACGTCGAGGATAATAATGCAAAAATAATAAAAGTAGAGGACGGCTATTGCAATTTAGTTGAGTAGTTTCATTTTCAAGTTAGAAGGAATCAGGCGACGCGTGTGTGCCAGGGCTGCCTTTTGTTTACCGAAATTAACGGATAGAATCCCACACCGTCAAATACTTTTCCACAACGAATCCAACGGCTAGTATCTATTCGAACATTCTCGAACCCCAAAGAAAACTCAATGGCAGACTCAATTGTACCTATATATACTCTCCATTTCTCGACCTCATGCTTCATATCTTGAAACCCTAGTTTCAATAAACAAATTTCTCTCTCTTATACGTGAAAAAAATATCGCTGATTCAGATCTGAGTGAATAGTCATCAATGGCTGGCAAAGGAGAGGGACCAGCGATCGGAATTGACCTCGGTACAACGTATTCTTGCGTTGGCGTGTGGCAGCATGACCGGGTGGAAATCATTGCCAATGACCAAGGAAACAGAACAACGCCTTCTTATGTGGCTTTCACCGATTCCGAGCGGCTAATCGGTGATGCCGCTAAGAACCAGGTTGCCATGAACCCGGTGAACACTGTCTTTGGTAAGATCTGTTCTTTTTAATGTTTACATATTCACACGAGTTTTATTTCGCTCCGTGTTATTCTGCTAGATCTGTGATTGGAAATGTTAAAAATTATTTACTTCTGTGCTTTTTATATTGTAGATCTAATAACTTTGTTAATGCTTCGTTAACTTCAGAGGATATGTGCTTAATTGCTCGAGCTTACAGTATAGATCTAGTTTGGCCTTCTCCTTTGATGATTTAAAATTATCGATGTTTGAAGCCATTTGTATGCGGTTTGTTATGTATTTTGTTTTTCATTCCATTGATTTAGTTTTGAACAATACTAAATATGACTTCAACAAGTGGAGGAAAGTATTCTTGCATGAATCTCTATAACCTTTTGTTGTCAATTCATTATTGGTTGCATAAGATCTTAGTATTACGGGAAAGCCTAAACTAGCATCATTATTTGTTTTTTACTTATGAATTATTTTCATTGGTAAACAATATACCTCAACAGTGTTAATTCTAATTATTCATAGGCATATGTATCTAAGGATTCTTTTATATCTAGTCGTGCCCCATTAAAACGAATATCGGAAATTGACAATTAAAAGATGTCATCTTTTTGTTGTTTTTCTCTTGATTTTATATCTAGTTCTGCATCGTTAAAATGGATTGTAAGTTGATAATAGAAAAATGTGTAAGTTCGGTGTCGTTGTTCATCTAGCTTGTAATCAAATGTTTTAAGTCTGTATATCGAGAGAACAATGTTCTGATGTATCAACTGTAAGCTAGTCATTGCTGCAATATTTTTTCAAGCTGTTAAATTAAAATGATAATTGTTTTATGTGCAGTGGGTTGGGTTGAATTGTCCGATTGTCTAAATTAATTTATTCTTCATCTTTCTGCATTTTTACAGATGCCAAGAGGTTGATAGGTAGGAGATTCAGTGACGCCTCTGTGCAGAGTGACATTAAGTTGTGGCCCTTCAAAGTCATTCCTGGACCTGGTGATAAACCAATGATTGTAGTCAACCACAAGGGCGAGGAGAAGCAATTTGCAGCTGAGGAAATCTCTTCCATGGTTTTAATTAAGATGAAAGAAATTGCTGAGGCGTTCCTTGGTTCAACTGTTAAGAATGCTGTGGTAACTGTCCCAGCTTACTTTAATGATTCCCAGCGCCAAGCAACCAAGGATGCTGGTGTAATTTCTGGTCTGAATGTGATGCGTATCATCAATGAACCAACAGCTGCTGCCATTGCTTATGGTCTTGACAAGAAGGCAACCAGTGTTGGTGAGAAGAATGTGCTGATATTTGATCTTGGAGGCGGTACTTTTGATGTATCTCTTCTGACCATCGAGGAGGGTATCTTTGAGGTGAAGGCAACTGCTGGTGACACTCACCTTGGAGGCGAAGACTTTGACAACAGAATGGTTAATCATTTTGTTCAAGAATTCAAGAGAAAGAACAAGAAAGACATCACTGGTAACCCCAGGGCTCTCAGGAGATTGAGGACAGCTTGTGAGAGAGCAAAGAGAACTCTCTCATCCACCGCCCAAACCACCATTGAGATAGACTCTCTATACGAGGGTATTGATTTTTACTCAACCATCACTCGTGCAAGATTTGAGGAGCTAAACATGGATTTGTTCAGAAAGTGTATGGAACCAGTAGAGAAGTGTCTACGTGATGCTAAGATGGACAAAAGTACTGTCCACGATGTTGTCCTTGTTGGTGGTTCCACTAGGATTCCCAAGGTCCAGCAATTGTTGCAGGACTTCTTCAATGGGAAGGAACTATGCAAGAGCATCAACCCCGATGAAGCTGTTGCTTATGGTGCTGCAGTCCAGGCTGCTATTTTGAGCGGTGAGGGTAATGAGAAGGTGCAGGATCTTTTGCTTTTGGATGTTACTCCTCTCTCTACTGGTCTGGAAACTGCTGGTGGTGTCATGACCGTCTTGATTCCCAGGAACACAACCATCCCAACAAAGAAGGAACAGGTGTTCTCTACCTACTCAGACAACCAGCCTGGTGTCTTGATTCAAGTCTATGAAGGAGAAAGAACAAGGACCAGGGACAACAACCTTCTTGGTAAATTTGAGCTCTCTGGCATTCCTCCTGCTCCTAGGGGTGTTCCACAGATTACCGTGTGCTTTGACATTGATGCCAACGGTATCTTAAACGTATCTGCTGAGGACAAGACCACTGGCCAGAAGAACAAGATCACTATCACCAATGACAAGGGTAGGCTTTCAAAGGAGGAAATTGAGAAGATGGTTCAGGAAGCAGAAAAATACAAGTCTGAGGATGAAGAACACAAGAAGAAGGTCGAGGCTAAGAATGCATTGGAGAACTATGCATACAACATGCGGAACACCGTAAAGGATGAGAAGATTGCCTCCAAGCTCCCAGCTGACGACAAGAAGAAGATCGAGGATGCAATTGAGCAGGCCATCCAATGGCTAGAAGGCAACCAGCTCGGGGAGGCTGATGAGTTCGAGGACAAGATGAAAGAGTTGGAGGGCATCTGCAATCCTATCATTGCAAAGATGTACCAGGGTGCTGGTGGTGATATGGGTGGTGCAGCCATGGATGATGATAGCCCTGCCCCTAGTGGTAGCACCGGACCTGGTCCCAAGATTGAGGAGGTTGATTAAGCTCGTTGTGTTCCCTGGTGGTGTTCTTAGTAACGTCTGAATATTTTGGTTTATTTTCGTGGCATTTATTTTTGTTTTTACTTGGTATTTTGGAAGCATAGGCAATTCTCTCTCTTATTCAATGCCTGCTTAAGATGTTATTCCATTTTCTAGCAGGTATTATTATTATTTATAATCATAATCACAATTGGTAAAAGCCTTGCTTTTAATCTTGAAACTTGCATGCTTCTTACAGTTTATCTGATGTGGATGGGAGTTTTAGCTTCATAATTCTTTTTTGGCTTGATGCAAAATTTTATGACCCAAGTGTCCTGCAGTGTACTTCAAATGCTGCATGTATTTTCTCTAAATTACTTGTGCATCCTAATGGATCTAAATTCAAACTATGCTCCAAAATAATTTCTATATGTAAAAGAGAGTAAATTCTATCGAAAAATGAGTGTGTTATTTTACACAGTATCCCCTCAAAGATTTCTAGTTGATTTGTATGTGTATACAAATTGCCTTCATCGTATCAGTTGATTAAAGATTATTGACTAATACCAAAATCAATGATACGAAAAATGACTTAGACAATAATTGTCATCAGATGGAAACACGTAGCTCATGTCTAGCATGGCATCTTGTTAATTGAATACTCTATAAAGTTGTGCTTGATCAAATTGCGCATCAGAGCGAGCAAATTAATGTCATACTAGATAGCAATTTCGTTAATAACAAAGATTCAAATATCTTTCCCATTACAGGCAAGTGTAAGGCTCTTAGCATATTATTCAATTTGCAGCATCTGCCACCACTTCACATTCTGTACCACTGGACCAAAGTCAACTAGGCAATGGCCTATGCCTCATTTTTTAAGGGGCCTAAAAAATATGGACCTCTAACTCGCCCAAAAAAGACCCGCTGTCAAATGTATTTGAGACTTGAAAAAACCTAGGTTTCAACTTCTCTCAAATTTCCAATTCTGCAGCCACCACTGTGCCATCGGCAGGGGAGCTCAAGAAAGAAGATGTCAAAATGTGTATCATGTATGGCAAGTAAAATACGTGGTCCGGAAATGAGCATTGTCGACCTGTCTTTACAATTGTCTTGTCATAGAGAATTTGGAAAGATCAAGTATAATAAAATACATATTACAAGATTGTTCTTTAAGCTAGAGATGTGTAAAAATATGTTAGACCGTCTGTCACGTAAAAAATCTTATCTAAGCAGAAGTTGTCTAGTCAATTGACACGTCCTTGAAGTCGACCTATACTTTCTTGAACAATGATGGTTCGCTGAGATAAATTAATCAGTGACAACGAATGGAAACACAATATTCATGCTTAAGCTGTTAAACATGAAAAGTAATGATAATTAATAACAAAAGCAGTTTTGAGTTTTGGCATTTATCAATGTGCTAATAGTATTGTCCTTTTAGGAGAGCAGTATTTAAGTGGTGTAGAGTTTTATCCTTAACATGTAGTCCACAAGATGGTGGATCATTTGCGAACATTAAGCTTGCAGTTCAACTGATCGATTGAGTTTTAAATGAATCGAATTGCTTGTTTGACATATATAAGTATCGAAATTTCATCTTAAAAAGGTTAGGCTTGTAAGAGGTGAAATCCAAACAACCGTGCTTAGTGTACAAAAAACAAAAAAAATATACAGACAGTTTACAGATAACACACAATAGGTGGAGCCCCTTTTTTGGACAATATTTAATTCACATGGGGCTCACCCCCATGTGAGTGGGACAATATTTTAAATAGCAACTATAATCAAATAGAACTAGCCAAATCAGTTGGATATGGGAAATTTTGGAAAAAAAATGCCCACAGAAACGTTGAGTAACAACTAACAACACGAAGCGTGGTACTCAAAAAGTTTCAAACAAATGCTGCAATACTCAGTTTAAACTAAAAAATTATTTTATTTATATTAATGTTGTTTTTACCCGGTAAACCCGAGAGCAGAACATCAAAGAATATGTACATTATTCCACTGGAAACCTTGCTATAATACTACTTTCATCGCGTATCATTAACTTCTCAAAGCATCCATCATCTTACCACCTTAGCTTTGCTGGAAAATACTGCAAAAAACATATCATAGTATGTTAAAATGTCATTCATTGTACTGTCTAGTCATATTTAGTACTATGCGTGAAGAAGGGTGGGAATAGTTCAGAAACTTGATCTCACCTTTTCAATGAGAGAGAGGTAATATGGCTTGACTTTCTCGACATCGACTCTGACCTTACTCTTGCTGTATAGATCATACTTGCTGCAGGGGAAGAAAAGGAAGAAGAAAACAAAAAAATGAGGCATATGACAAGTGCGCATACGAATGACTGTTTTCTTCTTTGAATGGATACTAGTGATCTTACTTAAAGATTTTTAGCCATTCCATATTCTCCGTGTCCTCCTTGTTCATCAAGTGTTTGTATGCTCCTGACCTATGCATAGCTGCACAATGGAATCATTATATGAAGACGCTATGTGTATCGATAGTCATCCTTCTGAATCATGGAGGTACATTGCATATTTACCATTTTTTTTCCAATTTACTTACCGTAAAATGAGTGGAACCTGATAATGAAAAGACCAGCTGAGGGTAAAGTGGTTTTATTTTCTTTCGCCACCTGAAAAAAGAGTTTATTAGTACCTCATTAAAAACCTGTGCTTTTGTTGTTTTGTTAAGGGATAACGCAACATCAAGATTGTCCCAGTAATACGGGACAAGTGTACAGTAAAAGATAAGATTTTAACTTATTTTCTCTCTTATGTCTAGTAATGTACATTCCAACTTAGCAAAGTTGTAATCGAGATTTGAACAAGTACCATATACATGTAGTCATCATGCCCCCATGACATCAAAACGTTCTCAAGTCCACAACCTTCACTGTAAACTCCTTTTTTGGTATTGTACTTAGGGTTTTTGAAGTCGGGATTTTCCTTGAAATACTACATCATAAGCACAAAACACATTTCATAATTCTTGAGAAACGTGATTAAAGTTGAGCAGAGAAATATGTAGGCGAAAGTTAATTCTTGCTCAAATTTCATTGGAGAGAAAAAATACCTTGTGGTGAACAATTGAATCATCAAAAGCACATCCAACAGGGTAGGTGTCACCTGTAAAATGTACTCGTATTGATATTTAGCAATCGAGTTTCAAAAAGTTACTGTTTTGTTATAATTTCAGTTCAACTGCATTAGCTGTAATGCTTACCCACAACAGCCCACTGAGGCAGCTTGCTGAATTTAGGATGAAGAAGAATCTTCCCAAGATCTAAAATCCAACAAGTTTAAATTAATTGACCACCATTGAAATCGAAAAACTTCTTTTCCAAATACAATCAGGGGGAATTCAGACGAAAGAAGAAACCTTTTAAACAAAGACCTTGCGATAAAAATTCCCCAAGCCATTTTCCGTGGAATTAGAAAGTATAATAGTAGCATATTTAGGATCAAGAACAGGGGGTACCGTGGATGAGGCCAGTCAAGTGCAGCCAATCTTCAGCAGGATGGTCTCTTCTTATGGCTTCAGCTGTCTGCAATAAGTGCTCGATTTGAGGCTCATCCAAATCAGGATCACTTTCATCAACAATATCGTTGAGAAGTTCACAGCATTCCCATATACCCATTTCTACCTTGTCCAGTTTTCCATACTCTTCTCTCATCTTCTTCACCTGCAAATCAAGGAATTGTAAGAATCCGAATAGCAAAAAAGTTAAAAATAAATAAATAAACGAAGATGAATTTTTTCGAATAGCACTTACAAAGTCATAAGTTTGACAAATGTGATTAGTCTTGTAGAAGTTTTCCACCCCTTCTTGCCTTTCACTTTCAGCATTATAATCCCTGTTTTACATTACTCCAGTAAAATTACTAAGCCCAAGATAGTACTGAACATGATTATGGAAGAAAGTGGATAAAATCTTGTTTATTGTAATGTATTGTGCAGTTTGGTACAGTGTGGCGAACATGATTAGGGAAGTAAAAGGACCTAAAGGTGTGGCCAAATGCACTGGCATTGGGGACTACAAATCCTCCATCAAATACCAAATCCATTTCTTCACTGTTAGAGACCTTCTTCTCATTGACTTCACCATCTGTCCTCCAAAAAGGGAAATAATAAATAATTTATGAGTACTAACAGAGATCACATATAAATTTTAATTGAAAACCCAGAACTAAAATCAACAGAAATACAGAAACCATGTACATGTTGAATGATAATATTAATAGAAATAGAAATATATAATGAAAAATTATTACCAAGCTTAGGCTGATCAATGAGGAACGTCATCTTGAATGAAAAATGAAGTTGTCTCAAAATCAAGGAGAGGAAGATAAATCTTGATTTTGAGAAATGAATATGATTTTTATTTTTTGAAAGTAGAGTATGAAAATTTAGGATGTGTTGTGTATTGCAAAAGTAACTATATATAGTTTGCCGGAGAGTGCTCATCGGAGAAGTCGGAGTCAAGAATTCATCCCGCGAAAATCGGACTTCCGATAATACAATATCCATTTTTAACGGTGGAAATAATTGGTTGGATAAAAAAATCCATTCAATTAACCAATTGGTAGAGATTAAAATCGGATTAAAATTGAAAATTCGCACTTATTGACGACCATATTTTCAATTTTAATGGGATTTTAATTGTTAGCAGGCTCTTAAGAAAAAAAATCTCGATCTTTTTGGGATTAAGCTTGCATCACCTTCACCATTTCAAATCGCCACCGTCAGTCTAGCACCACCATCGTCCGCCGCATCCCAAGCGTTTGTACATCTTTCGAACAAAAATTCTCCAATTAGGAGAAAATTGCAATTGGGTCCTTAACCTTTTCAAAATTGTAAATTGTCGCGTAGCTTTTCATTTTTGACCCCAGAGCCTCTAACCTTTTACTTTCGCCCAAAAATTCATTACTCCGTGATTGACTTCATTTGACCCATTTTAGGAAGGGTAAAAACATCTTTCTAGGTTTAGACGCTTAAAAGAAATTAAAATTATTTAAAAAATAGGGAAATAAAAAACAAAAACAAAAAGGAATTGTAAAAACAGAATTCATTCAACGAGAGAGAGAGAGAGAGAGAGAGAGAGATTCTCCAATTCGATTCCAACATTCACACCCCAACCCCACACGGCGCCACGCACCTCACTATACCACCACTACCAATTCATCTTTTTTAGCTTTTCTTAATCCGTCTTGACTCATCGATTGATCGTAGAATATTTTTCAATTTTATCGAACATATGAACAAATTTAATGATTTAATCCATCAACGAATTAATTACCACAACATAAAAAAGAATTAATTACCTTATATTTTAGTGTTGCTTCATTCCTCTCTCTCTATATTCTCCATTTATCCTTCATTTGTTAAATGGAAGAATATTGAGCTCAAAGGAATGAATGCAATGATGAAGAATTGTTAAACTATAGTTTGGTGATTTCAATATTTGAGAGTTAAATAGGCCTGAAATTAATGATGGTATTTTTTTTGACAATATTTGAGGACTTGGAGGGTATAATTTTAGTATTTTTTAAGAAAAATTCTATTTGTACATAGTAATATTTTATCTAATGTGTGTCATAATGGATAAATGACGATCCGAGTTTGTGAGCCAAAGCGCCCCACCAACCAACTGGGGGTCGCCATTTGTTCATTATGACACTGTAAATAATTATGTACATGTAGTATAGTCCATTTTGTAATGTAGGGTATTTTTTTCTTCACTAATGTAGGTAGTATAAGAGTGTTTCCATAACTCACTAATGTAATGTCCATTAATTTTTAAAAAGAACACGTGGTAATATTATCAAAGAGGCACTCCATTATCGCGATTCGCGTGCTTGTAATGTTATTGATATCGCAGCACAGGAATTTCGGATTTGATCTGGCAATAATTCGCCTTTGGCCTATATAACATCGATGTTTATACTTAGCCAAGAAAGAAAGGGAAAAAGGAGAAAGATTCAAATAACCCTTTCTTTCAGGGAACCTGTCGCCTTAGCCATCAATTCCTGAGCATTCCTCCACAAACAAAATCAAATGTAAATGTTACAATTCCAACAGAATTTTTCCTGCAGAAAACCCAATTTCTTTCATGTCCGAATCCTTTTCCTTATGATATTGATTCAACCATTGTCGTGGATAGATCCTGAATTGATGAATTCTTGGAGGACCATTTTGTTTGGTAGATTGGAATAGCGAAAAAGAATTCATATTCACGAATTTATTGGGAAAAAGATTTAGTGTATCCATGGTGTTTGTAGAATGTCCTCGAAGAAGAATACTGTGTAAATGTTAGCGTTATTTGCTTTGCCTTCTGTATTCTCCTGATGCAATTGCAGCCTAAGAGAATTCGTGATCACGAATTTATTAGGAAAAATACTAAGTATATCGATGGTGTTTGTAGAATATCCGGAAAGAGGAATATTGTGTATATGTTGGTTTTCTTCGCTTTGTCTTCTATATTGTCCTGATGCAATTGCTTTGGCAGCCAAAGAAAATCTGGTTAATTCTTGTTTCCTTCATCGTGGTTGCTCCGTAACGTTTAACCTTTAAGGACATCAATTCCATTTCTCTTTCGATTGGAAGAGGATCAGGATTACAAGAATGGCTTATCGTATAAACATGAGGGCTTATTCATTATCCTCTTCCCAACCTCCTCTTGCTCTGAAATTAACAAATGATCCCGTAACTCAGAAAACCGCTAGCAACACTGTTACATGTTTTTACCAGACACATATTGGAGGTTACTGGCGAAATGTGACCGTATTATGGAGCAAGGATTTGTCTAGTCATTCTCTGAGCATATCTGTTGCAACCATGGAAAGTGATGATCATCAGACATGCAAAATTGACCTTAAACCTTGGCAGTTTTGGGCAAAGAAAGGGTACAAAACCTTTCAGGTTGATGGAAATCAATTGGATGTCTATTGGGATTTTCGTTCGGCAAAATATTCTAGTAGTCCAGAACCCTGTTCAGATTTCTACGTTGCATTAGTTTCTGATGAAGAAATGTCATTATTGTTAGGGGATTACACGAAAAGGGCCTATAAGAGAACAAAATCAAACGCAGCCCTGGTTGATGCAATGCTGTTTTACAAAGAAGAGCACGTATTTGGGAAGAAATCTTTCTCCACCAGAGCAAAATTCGACCCCAGGAAAAAGGAGCATGACATTGTTGTTGAGAGCTCGACTTCAGGGCCTAGAGAACCCGAAATGTGGATTAGCGTAGATGGGATTGTCTTGATACATATTCGGAATTTGCAGTGGAAATTCAGGGGCAATCAGACCATCTTAGTTAATAAACAACCGGTTCAAGTCTTTTGGGACGTATATGCTTGGCTATTTTGCATCTCGGGCTCAAACCACGCATTGTTTATCTTCAAGCCAGGTGCACCAGAGGCGGATAGTGACAAAGATGAAAGCTGCAGCTATGGCGATGGAAGTGATTGCAGTGGGGATAGCAAGTACTATTCAACGATAAGCTACTCACAGGCTTCAAGGTTCTGTCTTTTCCTCTATGCATGGAAGATTGAGTAAGAGATCTTGTCTATAAAATCAGAAGAGTTCGTTGCTCTAAAACTATTCATTGGAGTAAATTTTTATGAAGATAAAACTCCTACATTCTTGTTGATTATACAATCATATTGTGAAAATTTATTTCTCCCAGAAATGTTGATTTTTGTCTGCAATTTGGTTCTGATTGATCTGCATTTATGGAAATACTGAAAAGGAAAAATGAATACAACTTATGTACTCTCAAAAGTTTTACCATAGATATATGAATTTAGAGTTCTTACATGTTCCATTTTCTATATCCATGTGTTCTTGATGTTTTTCTATCTGTGGTTTGTAGGCATTTCATCGTTAGTTTTAAATTCATATCGAAGGGGACATTGTCAGGAACTTTCTCTAGCTTGAAAGTGATTTTAAATGTTTTATAAATAAAAAAATAACTTTGTAATGGAATTTTGACATTATATATAATTCAAAAAAAATGTAGGCTCGTTCAAGCCCATTTTGGGACAGCCTGCAGCTCAAGACAAACTCGAAAATTGTGAGGAACCAGGTCTGGTCTGGCCAGGCCTGCCACAAAACTGGGGTCAACCCCAGCTCGTAAGCAAGTCAAACTGATCGATCCATCCCAATTAACACCACTACATGTGAAACATGAGTATCGCATAGATAGGTTATTTGTCCAAATATATGCCAAAATGCTATCCATGTTCATGAGCAAATAATAATGGAGTTCAACTCTAAAAATGATAATCTTTATAAAAATGTTCGAGAAATTCTATGCTACATTATATGGAAAAATATTTGACTAATAACTTTATTGACGTTTCGAGGGGGTAGACTATGAATATTTGAAATATTTAATGACACAATTTTAAATGAAACCATTGAAAAGGAGTTGATAGAAATTTTTTAATGATCTTACAATGAATCGAAATTTAATTTGAAAGGCCCTCGAATTGGCTTTCCAGAGGAATTGGATTAAGTTCAGGTTCTTATTGAAAGAACTCGAACTTTGTGGGAGAAACATGGTCGAGGAAATACATGAATGTGGAAAATGTATAAGAAAAAGCGGAAATGCTGTTTAATGTCTATGGAGTCCACGAAATCCATGGATTTGTAGGCCAGCACAACAATTTATTGTAAGATATCCATGGTTATGAATTGCCATCAACAAAGAAGTTCGAGTCATCTATTGTTTTCCCGATATGCTGTTGAAGTCTCTCTCATACACACATTGAGAAAAATATACTGAAGGGCTATGAATGCATTGGTGCTCCACCTCTTTGATTGAAGAATATTATTCAAGGAAGGTGTTGCTATTCCTTCGCATCTGCTGCCTTTCCCACTATGCTTATTTTCTTGTAGTTATGACATTACGTCACATTGTATTTTATAAATTGGTGGGTGGAATTGAATTTATGGGATTAGGTGCATTGCCAACTTGTCTGAAAGTAAGAATTGTCTGAAAGTAAGAAAAGATCATGTTTCTTTCAAGTTGTAATTTGGAAGCTTGGTTTCAGTAAGGGCACTCGTCTGTTGGCTTCTGGAAACTCTTCTGAAGCAACAGGTATAGGCAATGGCAACAACCCGCTGGTTTAGCTCGACATCTTGTTGCCTGGACGGAATAATTGGTGTTAAAAGCAATTAATAGGTATTACGGTTTATCTGTATTATGGTTATATACAGCCTAAACTTTTCAATACTCAAAAGACTCAGTGACCACAGTATGCATTTTTTGTTTGTCCAAATGCACTTGTATTAAATAAGTTTTGGGGCAGCATGTAGTTGTGAAGAATAGTATACTAAATTCCTCGATGAAATTTTTACCAAGGAATTATATGTATAGATTTATTACCAAGTTTCAAATCCTTGGTAGGTATGCTATGGGATTATATATAATTGGAAAAACCTAGGCAAGGAATAAGCTTTCTCAACCAATCAACAGAATTGGAAACAAATTTTGACATTTAAAGATGAGGGCTTAGTTCCGATGTATGAACAAGCCTAGTGTTGTCATCCATAAATAAGTCTACTGTCCAGTCGCAATCAAGTAAAATTCCTAGGCTTTGACATTTAAAGACGAGGGCTTAGTTCCGATGTACGAATAAGCCTAGTGTTGTCATCCATAAATAAGTCTACTGTCCAGTTACAATCAAGTAAAATTACCTAAACATCCTGATTTCAGGCAGTTGACTTTCATATGTATCCTGTTGACAATGAAGTATAGATGTATAGATTATGATTAACCAAGTTGCTTGAATTATTCTTTTCCCTAGTTGTTATTAAAGTAATGCGGCATGATCAGATTTATATAAGATGAGTTACCAACATATATGCACTGGGCAGATCTGCATTCTGTGGATTAAGATGTGGAAGTATTGTTTCCTAGGACTGATTGTTGGTTCTGCTCTTACTGGAACTTCGATTCGTGCACAGGATGATCAGACAGGTGTTCAAAACTTCAAATATGAAAATTCCAATTCCATTTTTCTTCAGAAGTTTTATAGATGATCTTGTTGCTGATGACTCTCTCTCTCTCTCTCTTTTCGTTTGTCTCAGAATTCATTAGTATAGACTGTGGAATAGCTGATGGATCCCATTACACTGATCCCACAACCGGCATAATATATAGTTCAGATGCAGGCTTCATCTACAGTGGTGTAAGCAAGAGCATATCAGTTAAATATCAGACCAATTCTCTCGAAAGGCAGTTCTTATATCTCAGAAGCTTTCCTCAAGGCACCAGAAACTGCTATACCCTAAGACCTGCTCAAGGCAAGGGTTACAAGTATTTGATAAGAACAAGTTTTATGTACGGAAATTACGATTCTAGGAGTGAATTGCCAACTTTTGATCTGCATCTAGGATTTGATTTATGGGACACAGTTACATTGGAAAATGAATCCACTCCACTGAGGAAGGAGATTGTACACATTCCTTCATCAGATTATATTAATGTTTGCCTTGTAAAAAGGGGATCAACAACACCCTTTATATCAGGTTTAGAATTGAGGCCTTTGACTAGAAACATGTAAACGACATAAAATAAAACTTTACAACTCACTGCACGATTGAATTATGGCCCAATGTCTGAGAGATTTATAAGGTGAGTCACATTGCTTGTGTAGGCTTGTATTCTTCTTTTGTTTAAACATTCAATTTAGTATTTTCTGTAGTATACATGTGTTTACTTCCATAAATTGATAATAAATCAACTTTTCTTATGTACAAAGATGATATTTATGATCGCATATGGATGCCCTCGACTCCCGCCAACAGTACCACAATAAGGATGAGTTATACGATTTATAACCCCGCCGACTATTTTAAGCCACCATCTGCTGTCATGAGTTCTGCCATCATCCGGGAGAATAATAATGACTCTATTTCTTTCGATTGGGTGTCTGATAATCTCAATGACGTATTTTACATGTACTTGTACTTTGCTGAATTGCAAGAGCTACAAAAAAAAGAATACAGAGGATTCAACATCTCAGTGAATAGGGTTTCCTGGCATGGGGCCATGGGCTAGTTTCTCCTACATATCTATCCTCGCATGTAATATACGCCAACAAGTGGTACACAGTGACCGGTCGCTCCAAGTATGTAGTCACGCTAGATAGAGTTGCTAATTCAACTCTCCCACCAATCATCAGTGCTGTGGAAATTTATGCAGTGAAAGATTTCTCACACTCACAGACAGATGACAAAGATGGCATGTCACTTTTGGATTCAAATACGTATATATATTCCAGTTACTCTTCTTATTTGAACTCTATATTTAAGAATTTTCTTTTCATGTTTACTTTATGTCTTTTATTGGTCTATGGCCATATTAAGCATCAAGTCTGTGTATGGACTGACAAAAAACTGGCAAGGTGATCCTTGTGCTCCTGAAACTTTCATTTGGGATTGTCTCAGCTGCAAATATAATAATGTACAGACCCCCAGAATTCAATCTCTGTATGTACATACTTTTTCTCTTTGATGAATAAAACCAAAATTATGCAATTAAATGCCTGAAGTAACTTTCAGTCTAATTCGAAGCAATTATGCTGTACTAATAATTACATCAGGAACTTATCCTTTGGCGGATTGACCGGAATAATAGCTCCTTACAAATCTAATCTCACATTGCTAGAAGTATTGTAAGTATAAATCTGATGGAAGTTAACACACAATGCATGTAATTAGTCCCCAACTACTTGACCATTTCATGATAAATGATCTTTCCTTTTTTCTCTTTTCAGGGATCTGTCCAATAATAATCTTACTGGAAAGGTCCCAGATTTTCTAGCTGAACTAGACTCGTTGAAAGTCCTGTAATTTTCTCGGAATTGGAACTAGGGCTGGACAAAAGTTCCTGAATCGAACCGAACCGAACCGAGCGGTTCTTCATAAATTAAATACCCGAATGGGTATCTGAATCGAGAACCGATGAGTTTGGTTCGGTTCTCGGTTCTAGGCTAAGAACCGAATAAGAATCGAATCTAAATAATTTTTTCTAAACAAATTAGCAATTTAATTAGGTAAATTTAATTTTTTGTTTCAATTTTCTAGCCCAATTTATTAATATCTATTTTTTGGTATTTATATATATTGAATTAATCTTATTGGACAGCTTCTTATTTATATGTTTTTAAATTGGGCTACGTTAATTTGTAATAGTTACGAATGAATATGTTATTAGTTATATTTATGTAGTGTTGTTGTAAATGTTAAAAAATTTAATTATGGTATGGAACCGAACAGAACCCGAATGGNACGTTAATTTGTAATAGTTACGAATGAATATGTTATTAGTTATATTTATGTAGTGTTGTTGTAAATGTTAAAAAATTTAATTATGGTATGGAACCGAACAGAACCCGAATGGTTCCATAATTATATTTGGACCTGACGGTTCCATTTATTAAATACCCGAAAATTTTGGGAGAACCGAACCGAACCGGATCATGTCCAACCATAACTGGAACTACTTGATCGTTCATCTCTATTTTGGTCAAGTAACACCTCATTCTTTCTTTTTTCTGTTGCAGGAACTTGAAAGGAAACAACTTCTGTGGGCCAACTCCAGATCAACTCCTAAAGAAGTCTAATGATAGATTGCTGTCACTTAGGTTTGCTTTCTTTCATAAGATGTTTTCATATGGAATCAAATGATAGATTGATGTCATGTACGAGATATTATGATGTGTTGTAGATTTGTAGATAGACTTGGCTATATAAAGTTGCTCAATATTTTAGAACTCGATTTCGTAGTAAAACTTGAGCAACTGTATATCCATTGGGTTTGTCGCGAGTATTACTTAGCTCTTCTAAATTTCTTGATGGAGGACTTTACATGAATGTCAAGACTCAATAAGATAAACCTTAGATTTATACGTAATACTTCTTAATAGCAAAGACCTTTTCTTCTGAACTATCGAAAGCAATTAGAGTTCTATTCTCATGTTTGCATATATGGTAGTTACTGAATGTTTATTTTGAAGTTGACTACAAATGATTTATACTGAGTTTTGGTATCTCCTATTTCTATTATTGTCATAAACAGTATTGATTATCCAAGCAACTGTACAGATGCATGGCAGTCTCCTTGCAAAAAGAAGAGCAATAATGCTCTAGTTACAACATTGGTGTCTCGGCATTTGTTCTTTTAATTGTGTTAGTTACCCTGTGGATGATTCGAAGGAGAAGAAAAATGGGTAGATAAACATATCTGATAACTATTAAAGTAAAACATTTTTTATTTTTTCCCTTTTTAATTCACCATTTGTCGAATTTCGTGGTGTTTGTGATGAGGAAGACGGGTGCCAACTTTAGCAGATTAAATGGAACTGCGTTAGACATTAAGAATCCTCAGTTTACATACTCATACTCAGAGGTCCTGAAAATCATCAATAATTTTCAGAAAGTTATTGGGGAAGGAGGATTTGGAACTGTATATCATCATCATGGCTTTGTAGATGCCACTCTCCCCATCATCAAGTCAAGGATACAAAGAATTTCTAGCAGAGGTCTAAATTTAACTCGTTCTGGGCAAGATGTAATAATTTGTCCTTAAAAAATGTTTCTCTCTCTCTCTCTC
>CAIGRO010002658.1:0-11977 GCA_903798355.1 Fraxinus baroniana
AAAACGACGATTTTGAATACCAAAATATGTAAGTTGGATTGACTGACCAAAAAGACAATCAGTTTGTCGATACAAAAACAATATGTTCATCTATGTGTCTAATACTATACAAATTGAAAACATGAACGTTATATGAACATCAAAAAGACAAAAAGTAAAATGCCTATTTATATGACAGATAGTAGAGATGGCTTGAACATCTGAAATTGCTTTCTCATTGTCTTCATTACTTCAAACTCATCAATAAGAGAGTCTAATGAAAAAGTATCAACAATCTAAAGGAGGCAGTCGGGCAAGGGCGGTGTGTGTGGGCGTTGGCAGAGCCGTGGAGATGGAGTTGCGACGCAGTCGCATGTCACGCAGAGGAGATTTGAGAAAGAATGAGGGGTGTTTGTAGTCGGGATTACATTTTGTGGGCAGTGGCCTGTGGGTATACTTTTCGGCAATTGATTCATAAATGGGTATTTAGCTTTTGGATTGGATTTGAGCTATTTATTTATTTGAGTAAATATTCGATTTTTTGTTTAAGTCTAAGATTTTTTGTATGGTTGAATTTTAAAATTTAAGTTATTGGGTCAATATTTATTAATGGAAAAAAATTAAAAATTTTGCAGGTGCGAGTCAAAATTTTGGAGGGGGCAAAACTGAAAAATATATTACAAATTAACTAGGATTCTAGAAATAGTAGACCAGCGAACAATGTTGGGGGACGACCGCCCCCTGCCCCTCCTATCTGCTTCTCTGAAGACATGTTTTGTGAAGATTCGAGCCTCTGTGTTGAAAGCATTCTCTTGCGTACTATATGTCATTATAGAGTCTCTTCTCATTTTATCTATTACAATTTTTTGTTGCATCCTATAAGATTCGAACCTTAAACTTCTACCTTATGAAAGTACGTAACATGGGTAGAGGTTCTCTCAAAAAGGCGGTGTATAAATGAACGGTTGGACATTTGTACACAGAGGCTCGGGTGGTAACGCAATTTTAACATTCAATTCTCAATCAAAGTGTGTAACTAATGCACATATAACATTAACGATAGTGCACTTAGAAAACTGATTTCGGTCCCCATTTAGTTGTCTCATGCATGTCACATACTCGTCACATGCATGTACTTCACCAATTCCACATGTCACAAATAAGTGGACGCGGTTTAGTTCGTTTTGATTTTGAAGGGAATTGAATCGAATAAAATAAGAATCTTAAAAATGGAACCATTTGTTACATATTCAAGTATAGAACCGAATCAACCAGTTCTGATTCGATTTGATTTGATTCTTTATATTGAAACTTGTAAAAAAAAAAAATTAAGTATGAAACTATTTATCGGATTGAAATAGAGAAAAATAGGGTATAAAACCACTTGTCATTCTTATAATCTGACATTAAAAAATTAATTAAATAAGGTATAAACAAAAAATCTACTCCAAAGCTTAAGATAAATCCATAAAGACGAAAAATGATAAACTATTAAACACATGAATGGTAAAATCTATAACGAAAATGAATTAATAGAAAAATCCATACAACAATACATAGTAAAAGTATTACATTAAAACTTGATTATTTTTAATAAACATGATGGCAGGCCACTTCGGAAATAACGAAAAATTTGAATTCTTATTATTGAACTTAAAATATTATTTTCTTATTGAGTTGCATGGAAGATATGAATTTGAATTACTATCAAGTTTTGCTCAAAGGGAAAAAGAAGTGCGTGAAAATTGAAATTTTGAAAATAATTTAAGGATCTCGTATTTAAAGATTTGGTGCATTTCGGTGCAATACATTGGCAAAAAGAGAAATTCAGGATAATTGAATTCATTATTGGTTCTTAAAGTGGTACCAAAAGTACGATCCTAAAATCGATTTATTTAGTAGAAGAATCGAAGTTGAACCGGCCGATTCTAATTTCTATTTGGTTTTGATTTCACTGATTCGGGGAAAAATGTCCACCCACATAAAGAAGAAAATTTCAATGAGCCATCGATTACATTAATTATTGATATATACAAGAGGTAAGATATGTTTTCTTTTTTTTTCTTTTTACCCAGGTATCTCAGCTTAACCAGACTAATTTCCTGGATCACCGGCCACCGATCCCTCAGTAACTGGTGGAAGTAAGATCTGTTCTTGATTGGATTCTATTAAGCCCATGTTGAGTCGCATTAAAATTTTTGTTTTCATTTTTCTACTCATTTTCAACCACACATTTTTTTAATAATGTAATATTTTTCATCACATCAATAAATTTTCATTCTTTTTCAATCATATATTCTCTGTTAATCTACTATTCCATAATATATTGTTCCAAAATAATGTGGCTCAAAAACACTATAAAAATAGATATTGAGGAGAATACATTTTATAATAATAATTTGTTTAGAGAATGTGCTTAAAAAATAACATAAGATTTTTAAATTTACATATGAAATTAGGTGTGTTTGAGCCACATTATTTTGGAAGAATGTATTCTGAAATAGTAAATTGATGGAAAATATGTAGTTAAAAAAAGAAGTTATTATTGTGATGGAAAATATTATTTTATTGAAAAATGTGTAGTTAAAAATAAATAAAAAAAATAAAAAAAAAAATTTAATGTGTACTAAACATGGACTATAAAAATAAGAAATGGAGCTCAAACATTAGCATAGTGAAAGAAAACAAAATTATAAAAACAAGGGGGAGGTTCACACGAAAAATGTTTCACATGGATTCGTAGACAGTGGAGTCAGTAGGGCACGAGTACCAATGCACTCATACAGACATATACTAGAGAGACATTGCATGACCCAGTGGACAAATGGGGTTGTCTTATGAAATGACCTGAAGCCTGCAACTACAGTTTTTCCATTTCTTTTCCTCTCTCTCGTAAGTTTGTAATAATGTTTTGGTAGACTGAATGACACTCAATTAATCACACATCACACCTGCCTGCCACATGCTTCTTTGCATCTTTTGATTATTAGGGGGTGTGTGATAGAGATTAAAATCAGATTAAAATTGAAAATATAGTCGTTATTGTTGACTTTTATTAGACGGGTGGGACCCAATAACGGCCATATTTTCAATTTTAATTGGATTTTAAGCCGTACCAAACAGGCTCTTAGTGGGAAAGTGNTTTCGCCAAGTTAATTGTTTAGGGGGTGTGTGGTAGAGATTAAAATCAGATTAAAATTGAAAATATAGCCGTTATTGTTGACTTTTATTAGACGGGTGGGACCCAATAACGGCCATATTTTCAATTTTAATTGGATTTTAAGCCGTATCAAACAGGCCCTTAGTTTTTTTCTGTTGATTTTCTTGGAGGGGTTTGCCTTACCTTTGTCTTGTGTCCTACATTTGAAGTTTTCAACCTCAGTTGCATGCAGCTCAGGAAAATGGAAAAAGTCTTTCTTCTTTCCGGTCTATCTGAGCAATTAAAGTTGGATTAGGCCACTTTGCTAGTAAGATTTTGACAGATGTAGTGATAGAAGTGTAGGTGGTAGCAAATGATCAGATGAAAAAATTGATTATATATTTTAAACAATTCAATGATAGAATATCATGTTGTATTATTATGCTCCCGTTTGAGTCATATTATAATTTTCATTATCATTTTTCTATTCATTTTCAACACATATTTTTCATCATATCAATAATTTTTTTTTTATTTTTCAATCACATATTCACCATCACGATTATGTCAACCTTTCTGTAACTCGCTGTAGCGTGATTGATTAAAGTGGATGATATACAAGTCCTTACACGTCCTTTTGTGACAGGTCAAAAATTAGATAGGAGGCGAGGGTGAGAATGGGGTGGATTGCTTGCTGCAAATCACGGGCTTCTGTGCATCATGTTCAGGGCTGGTTTCAGTCTTTCAGACCTCGGTTACTTGTGAAAATATGTTTGACGAAGCTCCTAATTTTTTCAATATAAGTGTGTTTTTGAACCACGTTATTTTGAAATAATGTATTCTGTAATAATAGATTGCTGGAAAATGTATTGTTGAAAAAGAAAAAAAATAATTAATGTGATAGAAAGATTATTTTACTCAAGTATGTGTGGTTGAAAATGAGTAGAATAATGAAAATAAAAATTTTAATGTGTTCCAAAAAGAAGCTAAATCTTTTTTTTATTATTATTATTATTACACGTTTTATGAGTTTTATAATATTTTTTTATTTTTCAATTAATTTCATTCATTTCAATCAAAATTTACTAAAAATTTAATTTTTATCCAAACAATTAGATTCATAATTTTTTTTTCTTATTGTTTAACTACACATTCTTAAAAAATCAATTTTCACAAAATTTAACTCTTGTTCGTTCCCCCATTATTTCCAAAAGATATTTTTTCATCATTTATTTTCAACCACATATTTTTCAATAAAATAATATTACACGTAAATCCAAAATTTTAGCCACACATTTTTCATAACAATACTATTCCAAAATATATTTTGTAAAAAAAAATGGAGCTCAAACATGCTCTTAGGACATGTTCGGTAGAGATTAAAATTGAAAAACTAATCGTTATTGTTGACTTTTATTAGACGAGTGAGACCTAATAATGACTATATTTTCAATTTTAATTGGATTAAAATCCCCTACCAAACAGGCCTTTATTGTCAAAACCTATATCAAATAGGCTACTAGCCTTCATTTCCATACAAATTATAAATCAACTTGTAAGTTTTATAAAAGTCGAATATTAATTTCAATCACTCCTAGCTACCACCCATTCACACTTTTTTATCAAGACTTAAGCTATATGAACATCGTTGTTGATATTTCCCCTCTTGTGTCAAAATCTGATTGCTAATGTAAAAGAGTGTTGTAATAATCAATATCTACAGTGGATGCCATGTGTTAGGATTTCAAACTTAATGTAAATAAGAATGTACAATATTTATAAATTATTTGTAAATTTGTCAAACGAAAACTAAGATAAAAAAAAATGATGAGATGTGTTTATAAATAATTTAAAGCACAATATAAATAATTCAATTATGAAAAGTTTGTCCAGCTTTTGACAAAAATAAAGAATCCATCATGGATACGAAATTGAATGTCTAATCAATTAATTTCTCTATTATCTAAAATTTAAGCTTTTAAATAGGGTAGTCTTATAAAAACAAAATCAGTCAAGCATAAAATTAATAATTTCTTTTAATCTTTCATTATTTCTGACTCATTTATGTTATTATACATTCTAAGAAGTTCACTCATCTACCAGGCCTGGTAAAAGCCTTTGCCTCACATGAACCCACCTCATAAAACCACCCCCCAATGTAAAAAACCCACCCCTCTCCTCACAACTGCTCTACCAAGTCTGGTAGAGCAGCACATCTCTTCTAAGAAAGAGCCTTTAACCTAGATCTTTTAACCTATATCGATTAATATCAGAATTCAACATAAGTTTCTTTTTTTAAAAAAAAAAAGAAGAAGAAGAAGACACAAGTTCGAATTTTAAAGCGAAACTTGTGTTTGAATCTCATTAAAATGTGAATATAATTTTTGAAATAGTGATTGATAGAAAAATGTAAGGTGAAAAAGCGATGAAGCAAGAAAAAAAAATAAGAATGCGAATATCTCTCAAACAGGAGCTTCATGTGCTCAAAGTTGGGCCAAGTTTAAAGTTGAAATGAGTGCACATGCAAATTACAAAACTACATAGATGACAGTACATGTATATGGTCCATAGATTAATTATATATCTAAGTGAAAAAGGTCATAGCCTGCACCTGAGTGATGGGAAAATATTCTCTTGCAGTCAGAGAGAATTTCTGCGCTGAAATAATTGCAATTTGGTCGTTTATGCATGATGGGTTCCCATGTCTTTTTTCGAGTGTGTTCAAGCTCCATTTTTTTTGTAAAAATTGAGTTTTGTAATATTAATTTTTTTTTTGAAGAATTTGTGAATAGAAAATAGAAAAAATTTAGGTTTAGGTGTAACTTGTAAGATTATTTTATTATAAGAATATATGGTTGAAAATGAATTTTTAGAAAATGGGGTCGAAATTTTTACACTACCCTGCGAATTATTCCCTTTTTATTATTATTTTTTCTTATTACATAGTTTTATTATCCTTCAAAAACATTTTTCTTTTCCTTCTTAAACCTCCAAGGGTCCGTTTGACTACGATGGTGGAATTTGGATGGAAAGAAAATGAATTACTTAGAATTTGTTTTAATGAGAATTGTAATTAATTGTATTTAATTAATATAATATTCCACTTGAACAATATTGAAAGTTTGGTATCTGTTTGATTTTATTTTTTATGAAAATTGTCCATTAAAGTTTTTCCGTTGAGTTTAGAATTTGTTCCAATTGCCAAAAAAAATTACCATACCGAATGTCATTCATTTGACTTTGTTTTGTATAGAAATTGTCAATAAAAGTAATAACTTTTTTTTTGCCATTGTATCTATAATTTTTCTAAAAAAAACTGAAAAATCAAAAACCACCAAAACAAATTCATTGATTGCAAGGAAAAGAGACACGTAAGTGTAGTGGCTGGAAAACGAATACCAGGTAAAATTTTTGCAATCAAATAGGTAAAAAATATGAAAATATGTAGTATCAAACGGGGCCTAAGAATTCATTTTTTCCTAAGAAAATATGTCATCCCTCTTAATATAGAAAATAAGTGTTTTGTACAAACTCTTATCGTGTTATCTATATCATTTAGGTTGGGAATTTTTCGAAAACAGCCTGAGTTTCTTTCAAATAATTTTGAAGATCAATTCACCAAAAATTGTACTGGGCGATATTATTGAAATATTCCTATGTCTCCACTAAATAACACATATATTGAATAAATACATAAATTGGAGATCAATTTGAAGGAATACACAAATTCATTATTGAATATAATGACATGTATGAAGACGTTGAGTTAAAGGTGGTAGTGGCCATTTTCCACGATGCAGTGCAAACATTTAGAATTAGATTTCCAGTGGCTTTCTAATAAAATAAGTTAATGCTCGATTTTGTATAAACAATTAAGTAGCATTAAGAGATACCACAATCTCATTGCCTAAGCTCTAAAGTTTTAGGTATCATACCATAATTATAATGCACCATTAAATTCCCCCTGTCGGAAATTACCAAGAAAAAACAGAGAATTTTTTTTTTTTTAAATGTCCAGTACAACAATATGCTCTTGTTGTTAATATCATTATAAAGATAAAAAGAATATTTGTTTAGGTGCGTGAAGTGTACAACGTTAGGCAAATAATTAATAAGAAAATTAAAATTTATATCTATTATATAGTCATGTTCATTACCATGTCTAAATAGACCTCATAATTGTTTCATGATACACTTATTCAGGCTCTAAAATATGGACATTTCGTAGTTCTTTTAGAAATATAGTCTAATTTATTATATAATGGATTATTGGATGAAACTCGATGAATAGAAGAGGAATTGAAATAAATAAGCAAAAATGGCAAGATCCAAAGTTTGAGGACTAAATTGCAAATACTCAAAAGTTGAGTCGGACCTCACGATGAAGATTCAAGAATGCTAGGAGTCAAATGGACGCAATTAGAAATAAAAAAAAAGAGTGAAATTTGATCAAAATATTTTCATAAATCAATTTTCAACTGCAAAAAGATGTTTCAGATTTTAGCTCGAGATTGAGACCTATTTTTGACCTAGTAAATGTTAGAATTGAAAAACAATTATTTCTAGTAAAGTTGTATCTATTTGAGTTATCTTTACAACCCAATTTGAATTGTCTTAATCGGATATTGAGAGAAAAATTATGATTAAAATACTAAAGGATATGTAGTGTTGAAAATCTTCTCGAAAGTTGGCGCCACTGCGCTACAACTATTTACAGAGAGGCAGCGCCCTTTGGGCACCGAGGTGCCGTCGAGGCGTCCAGTGCCCATTTTTAACCTGTTTTGAATCCTATAAAAACTCTACATCCGATACAAATGTGGGGAGAAGTATAAAGGGAAAAAAACAACAAATCAAAAGCTAGGATTTGGAATCAAGATTGGAGGCAAGAGAAGGAACATGGTGCAAGATTAATCCACTTCTCTACATATCAATTCATAACCGGGTGATATATTCCAATATGGTAAATTGCTTTTCTTCATACATTACGAGTAACTATGTTTTTCATTAGTGAGAACAATGTAATCGAATTGAGACCCTTTATTTTTTTATTTTTTTCAAGATTCAAGTGTTTTTATCATATATATGTTGATTTTATTTATGTATTTAATACGTTGAATTATTTGATCGCTAATTCAATAATGTTGTGAATCTTTTTCGAATCGATAAGGGAATTTTAGATTTAGACCACATAGTAAAATTCGATAATGTTGTGGTTTGACCCAAATTTTCACTAGCCTGGGGCTACCTAGTTGCTCGAGCGATCTCGGTGGAAAACAACCAAAGTTTGTCGCCCGCCTTCGCTACCCCGTCGCTCGACATGTATATCTGGCCCAAACCCGCTTCGCTTTTTGCCGCGTTTTTGGACTTTTATTCTTCTACAACTTGTTCCTTATGATTCATATATATATATGGGTCACGACTTTTAATATAAGTAATCATCATAACATCAAGAGAATTGAGAGAGAACATTCTTGAGAGCCTGTATTTCAATTGAGTTTATTGAAATCTTGATATTGTAAACACAAAATATTGATTATAGTGGATTCTCCTCCTCTAAATTTCTTGTATTCTTATTTTTTTTCATCTTTATTTCATTATCGTCATTATCTTGTGATCCAAAATTCATAACAGATAATATTGTATAACATGTAGAAATACCTATATTAATTATTGCAGTCATTATATGAATTCTTAGAATTAATATTTCGTTTAACTAAAATTTATTCACATAGAGATATGCGATTTAATTAGTTAAATAGGTTTAATGAGAAGTTGAGATGGGTAAATTGAATACAATAAAAGAATTTGATCGAATAATACATTAAACTATGAATTTTGAATTAAGATTTAAAAATGATCAATAGATGAAATTCTTAAGCCATAATATCTCATTTATATTTAAATTTTAAATCGATCTTTGTGTGCATCCCGCTATTTTGAAGTAGTTAAATAAAAAATTCACAACAAATCACAAGTTTGTTTATTTTCACCAAATATTAGTTATAGGTTGTAAACTAAATATTAAAGTATAGTTCTCGTGGGAACGATAATTCGGATTCAAATGTCAACTATATTATTTGTTATGATATCGTACACTTGTGATATTAAAAACGCATAATTTCATAGACAAGAATATATATAAGTGTTTAAACATATGTACAAATAGACCTCAGAACTATTTAAGAATCAAGAACGGTGATGAGGGCAGTGAAGAGGCATATGAGTGACTTTTGAAAAAAAAAATTGAGAATGAATCGTAGGAAAAATAAAGACGTGATTTGGTGAAAGAAAAAAAAAAGGAAAAATTCATAAATCCTACTTTAAGTATAGACTATTTCAAAAATAAGAAAACAACTTTTAGATTTCAAAAATCAAATATTTGACATATATATATAATTAACCAACCCTACCTCCACCACCCATGCCACTCCGACAATCGTTCTAGCAACTACTCCTACTTCGGCGATCGTTCAGACGACTATTTCGGCAACTATTTCAATGATCGTTCCGATGACTATTCCGTGGCTTGTGAACTCAAACATGTGACCATAATTTGGTCACAGATTCACAATTTAGTTAGTCACGTATTAATTTTCGATCACAAATTAGAATTTTCATTTTTCAAATTATTTTACGATCACAATTCAAAAACTTTATAGATCACAATTTGTTCTTGGTCACAAATTGATAGTCACATATTTTTATTTGGTCACAAATCACAAATTTTATAAGTCACGACTTATTTTATTGTCACAGTTCAAAAAGTTTATAGGCGACAATTTTTTTATATATCACAGATCAAAAATTTTGTAAGTCACGAATTATATCGAGGTCACAAATTTGAAATTTTATAGGTCACAAATTATTTTATTGGTCACGGATCAAAAAAATTATATGTCACAGGTCACATGTTTTCAAATTTGTTGGTCACAGGTCACGTGTTTTCAAATTTATTGGTCACATGTTATCTTTTAAAGTTACAGTTCAATAGTTAGGTCACAGACTCCAAAAAGAACTACCACTGTAGTTGACTCCACCACAACACCACCTAGTTAAATGCACCATCGCCGCCGCCACCTCATCATCACCGCCGCAGCTCCACCACCCAACATCACAATCACCACCACCTAAACACCACCAACAAATCAATCCCCCCACCAACACGTCACGAGTCCCATCAACATCTCGCCGCCGCAGCCAATATCACAAACTACAACCAACAAAACACCTAACAACACCACCGAAATCGTCGCCACCTCCACAATCAAATCGCTACCTCATGGCCAACACCACAAATACCATCACAACAACCACTACCTGCACCTACCCAACACCACAACTCATGACAAAACAATACCCGCTACGTTTACTCGTCAGATCTATGAAAACTGTCTGCAAAAATTGTCTCTATAAAACCCTAAATTGCTTCCAACATTTCGGATTTTCGTTTCATCACTTTGGTTCGAGACTTCGAAACAATCAATTTCTACTGTTTCAA
This sequence comes from Fraxinus baroniana, assembly GCA_903798355.1. Classification (NCBI taxonomy): domain Eukaryota; kingdom Viridiplantae; phylum Streptophyta; class Magnoliopsida; order Lamiales; family Oleaceae; genus Fraxinus; species Fraxinus baroniana. The sequence goes on from CAIGRO010002658.1 coordinate 10,617, forward strand.
GATCTCGTTCCACGCAGATCTTGTTCCCTATCTGCGGATTCTTTTGCATACAATCCACGCAAGGTTGGGTTGCCGACAGAGAGGTGAGGCGTCGCCGTGAGGGTGGCTAGAGAGAGAGAGTAGAGGAGGAAGGAAAATAAAAATGAGTTTTATGATGAAATTGATTAGGGTTTGTGAGGGTGGGTATGTAAATTAAATTAATTTTATAATATTATTATTAATATTAAATTAAATATAAAAAACCTGTATTTATATCTAAAATATCTGATTTTTGAAAATTAAAACATGAAATCTGATTTTAGAATTTGAATTTCCAAAAGTAAGGAATTGGGTAATTTGCACATTTTATATTGGATGTGGATCCCTACTGTGAGGAGCGTACAAAGGGCAAAATCCTACATAATTTTTCACAAAAATGAATATTGCATTTTTAAATGAGAAAACTGCCATAACTTTACTTTCTAGTAAGAGTCGCACGCGTTATTGAAGATCTCCGTCACGACTAGTGATGACATCAAAATTTTTGACTTCTCAATTAACCAATTCTCGTGCACAAGCAAGCAGCTTGTAATAATACGCTATAAAAATCTACGTGATTGGACGAAGTACAAAGAAATACAAAGCCAAAGAAAAAAGACTTCTCGGAACTTTTTCTAACCTATTTATTTATTATTAAACAATGATTGAATGAAAAAGGAAACCAAGTACATGCTACGAAGGGCATAATATTACAATGCTAACTCAACGCTGGTAATATGTAGAGTTTGTTTGATACAAATTATTTTTGGAGAATGAATTTTAGAACAATAGATTGAGAAGTATTATGTGATTAAAAATTAAGGAACAATTTTGAATTTACGTATCATATTATTTATCGAAAAATGTGTAATTGAAAAGAAGAGGGAAAAAAATAAATTTTAAAAATAATGTGTATCAAACAAACAAGGCATAATACAAAATTCGCATATGCAATAAACAACCCTAACTACAAGGTGGTTTAACGTACCCAAATCGTCCCATTTTCAAGTCACATGACATCTTGTGCTCATCTTGGTCACTGGAATGTGAATTGAAATAAGCTTGGACAACAAGCTCACGACAGAATTGTTGCAAAATTATACTTGAAATTGGTGCACATTACCTTTTGTTCCTTGACGTCGGCTAATTCCGCCCAAGCCATGTAGGGGCGGCAATCGAGTCGAGTGGTTCGTTTGCTCGTGCCCGAGTCTGGCAGGCCGGCTCGCTAGTGTTTTGACGAGCGGCTTGTGGGCTCGTCAAAAATATGATTTTTTTTAAAGTGAAAATTACCAAAAACCCTACTTTTCAAGATTTATATTTAAAAATCAGGTGGAAAGTTTAAT